>JAJTUV010000840.1:742500-1030000 GCA_021653895.1 Mastomys natalensis | reverse complement strand
GAGAAACAATTTTATGTGATTTAGAAGTGCTAAGAAAAATTATAGTTTGGGGAAGATATAGATTGGTTCCCAAAAGAGATCTTTGATGACCAGGCTATTTAGACACACATTGGTCACTATTACCATCTCCTGTAATAACCTTACTTTGTACATATTCATTGGTTTTGGAGTATGTATGTCATTACAATAAATGACTATGTTTTCCTGATTTACAGTCACACATAATATCTAATAAGACACTTAATGAACATTATTAATGAAAAATAACATTTATTGAGTACCTGTATATTTGTAGTGCTATTGCTCAATGTGACATCACTACACCAAGAGTAATTAAGCTTATCGTCTTAGGATATTACATTCTTTTCCTTTTATCTAAAGAATCAGTATTTCCTCTCTTTTAAAAGCTATATTTCTTTTCTGAAGTTTGTCAATGATGAAGTGATTTCAAGTTTGAATGAACACTAGAGCAAAATATGTGCATATGTATATTAAGTTCTTATGTATCTTTAGTTATCTAATAATTTAAGATAAAGGTTTTGTTATTCCTTTTAATCACTAGAATAGGAATGTGTCCTTTAATAATGTCTTCATAGCCTTATTGGTTGTTATTAAGGAGTATATAAAGAGTGGTTAGGATGGTGACTCTGTAGTTAAATACTCACTGTGGAAGCTAGAAGACCTGCGCTCGATGCCAGATCCCACAAAAGGAAGTTGGATGTGATGGTTAATGCTTATGATTTTCGTCCTGGGAGGCAGAGACAGGCAGATCCCTGGGGCTCATTAGCTGACCAGCCTCACTTCTTGTCAAGTTCCAGGCCAGTGGGAGCCTATCTCAGTAAACAAAGGAGAACCATGCTTGAGCCACAACTGCTGAACTTATTCTCTGGTTCCTCCACATACATGGACCTGCCATATACACACATGCATTTGTGCACACACTCCACCCCCCATTTCTCTCTCTCACATACACACAGAGTGAGCGAGCGAGTGAGAGAGAGAGAGAGAGAACACAATAATTAAGTATAACTGTTCAAATGTAATCAGTTGAAGCAGCCAAAAAAGGATTTCAATTGTTTTACATCATTATGATTCAAGCTTTTATATTACTTTAAGGTCAATCTTAAATATTAAATTATTCCTTTACAATAACATTCCTATAAATCTCTGCAGGCTCACGAACAGAATGTGGTCAAGACAAAGTTACCTCTTTCTTTCAGAGTCTCCCTGGCTTCCTGTGGGAAGAGAATGCTTAACTAATTGGAGATATGATTAGAGTTTGACATTCATTTGTGAATGCCTTCCTATTAGACATAATTATGATCATAAGCATGGTAGTGTCTTAATATCACACTGCATATGAGAACTTTCTCACTGAAAGGGGCATTAAAATTTCATCTTATTCGATGTTCACTTTGAAAATGAAAACAATACTATCCAGTAAGGTTCCTGATTCCTCCATGGCAGGAGGCAGATACAGCTTTTCTGTGGTAGCTTACATGTTGTTTCTTATTTTTATTTTTCCCTCTAAAAACAAAAGTCATTGTTGTCCTTGTAAATACAAACTGAGGGAGAGCTGGGAAGTGACTATTTGTCAGATATGCCTGTCACAGTATCTGTAACTTCCACTACCACTGACAGCAGTCACGTGTGTACATTCAGTGGAGAATCACTTCTGAAGATTTAAAAAGAATTCTGTGGGAGTTTTGACTCCTAGAATATCTAACTTTCTTTCTCTTCTAGAAATGACTTCTTTTCTGTCTCTGACATTTTAGTGATCACAAGGCAGCTGGTCTCATCTAAAAACAACAATGAAATGCATGTGACTGGAAGATGGGGAAATGCTAGTCTATGTTTGAAAGAGCTGTAAATTGTCATGGCGTTTTAAAAGCTTGCGAAAGCTAAAATAATGTGTTTCAGTGAATGAGATGATGGGGTGGGACAGGGTTTTCTATCAAAAGATGGTGCTGTGCATGTTTTGATAGAACTACTACTAAACTCAAAGGGTTGCTTTAGAAGAAAGATGAAATCCTGACATTTTTAGATGAGCTGAAAATATTTCTCTAATCCTCTTGTTATAATAAAACCCACCAGTGTTGAAGAATAGAAATAATCAATGCACACATTCAAAATTTAGTCTCACACATTTAGAAAGAGATTCTACTGCATTTCTATGGCAACTGCCTGGCAAATTTTGAGAAACAAGTAGAGAGTAAGAAATAATATCTAGTTTTAGTAAAGAGAATGTTTCAGCAAAAATAGCTTACCATGACAGGGGAGGAGAAAGCAGACTAAAGAAAAACATTTTGGGTAATCAAAACATCTGAATGAATATCAAGGTCCTTGTTCTTGTCAAATAGACCACTTTCATTTTTCCTTCTGCTTTTGGTGTTTGATATTTCTCTGGTTCATTGAAGAATATCTAAAGCTGATCTATAAATTAAGAGCTATTCTCACAGATCTGTCCATGATATTCTTCCCCTGCTGCTTTGTGTACTTCCACAGTTTTCTGATTCTCTATCCATCAGATTCAGCCTTTCAGCCACTCTGAAAAACACTCACAGAATAGATCTGAGTTTCCAGCATTTGTAAAGAAATATTTCAGACACTAGCAACTGCCATGATTTAAGATCTACAGATTCTTTTTGCTGTGGATTAAACATTGCATTATAAAGAAACATTCTTTATAAATAGAAGGATAATTTTCTACAGTAGCAAGGATTATGAAAAACAAAGTTGGTTGATTTGACACTAACAGGCAAGAGGGGGAACATTTTAGCACATATCTCTTTTTTTCTTTGTTTTTCTTTTTGTTCTTTAAGTTTGTACTAATGATCTGATATTTCAACTGACAAAAAGATATTACCCATTGGAAGACCACGAACTAATCCCTGGAGGAAGGAGTTCATCCAAGGATTCAAGGCAGGAGACCACATGAAGAACCTGAGGCACAGGAAGAATGTGGAGGTCACATCAGGCACAAATGTAGAGAGTGGATAAACAATGAGCTAGAAAAAGAAGCAGGAATTAAATCTTTCAGGTCTTTGTAGACCATAATGTAGGGTTTGCCTTTTTTACTGAAACTGCTAAGAAGCTTTTAACAGAAACTAACACCCATACCAACCTCAAAATGAATTGAAAATTTTTATCAGTACAAAGGTGTAATCACAATGCCTTTAGGATGCTGTCTGCCAGGCAATAGCATGACTACAGAAATATTGTAGTGTAGAAAACTTGAGAGACTTGTATTATAGTTTGGAAATAAACCAGAGGAGTTGCTGGTAGATGAAATGGTGAAGAGTGTGAGTAAAGCCAATTGCTTGTTGAGATAAAAACAGGGTGAAACAGACTGGTTTAGATTATCCTCATCTATATTAGAATCCATAACCAATGTTTGTTGGTGGTTTGCTGTCATGTTGCTAACTCTTGCTCCACATCTTGTTCTCTGAAACATTTTCCCCATGGACCACCCAGCAGCACATCCTATCCTGCCTACACACATCCTTGCTTAAAAGCTCAGTGAGACTTAATGAGCACCTCACTCTTTTGATGCCCATTAAGATACTAAATAGGAGGTATTTTGGGGTGTATTCATTATGTCATACATACTTTTTAAATGTTAAATATAGGTCTTCCCATGTTAAGATTATCTTACACATTCTTCAAGCTTTTCTCAGGTTTGGCCTGTGAATCCAATGACAAGGTAATTGCCTAGCAGATTAATTCAATTTATGTTTAATGGCTTGTGGTAACTTCCTTGGAAATTTCGGTTTAGGCAGAATGGTCAAAAACACTATTCTCTTCTGTACTACCATGGAAGTGAAGAGTCAATAAGCTTCACAGCACTAACGACTTTTACCAATGTCAGGGACAGGTCAATGAAGCTGAGAAAGAAACCAGAAACAAGGTCTATGCATGTAGACAGATGTTCAATTGACTGTTGATGCTGTCAATAAATTTCCATCAGTTCTTAAATAAAATAAAATTTCCTCCAGCAGAAATATGTTTAATATTGCAGCCTGTCTTAGTTAATTTTCTAGTTGGTGTCATAAAGTACCCTGACCTCCTTAAAACAAACAAAACCAAGCAACTACCACCACCATCACAACGAATTCTTGGGAGGAATGGTTTATTTAGCTTACAAATCCATCTACACTTGCACATTCCTAGAGCAGTGTATGGAACACTGTTGCCCCCATCGGGCTGACATTTCTACATAATGTAGTCAGAAAACCCCTCATAATATATCTTCAGAAGCCCTTCTCCTAGGTGATTCTAGATTGTGTCAAGAAGACAAGTAAAACTAACCACTCCAATTCCCTCACAGTTCTAAATGTCCTATGTACTTGTGTTTTATTTCTGGACATAAATGAAGCACAGAATCTCTTTGATTTTAAGGCACAAGTCTGTGTATGCCACAGTGAATGCACCTGTGTGTGAGCTAAATGTCTTATGCACCCCAATTGTCCTCAGTAAAACTGGAACTTGATCAAGAGTATCAGAGAAATGATTCAGTTAGTTTTATATTTTCTCCATAAAAAAATTTACAAGATTATTGCTCTATAAAGATCCAATCACAATGTGTAGCCAGAAATGCAAAGAGCCGATAAAGTTTCACAAGACATAAAAATGCATTGATGAGAATAAAGGATTATTTTAAGATTTCAAAGTTTTAACTATCACAAATTATTTTCAATTTCTAAACAGATATTTTGAATGGAATTTGCTTTACAACTGAACATATGTACCAGAATTGTAGCTCAGTCTGAATGTGGGCCCCCCAAACAATGGGAGCAGAGGCTCTCCCTAAAGCCTGACTGTGTTATCTGTTCCCCCACAGAGCTGCCTTGTCTGGCCTCAGTGAGTGAGGATCCATGTATCCTGTATGTCCTATATGTCATAACTTGTTCTATAGGCCAGACTGACCTCAAATTCAGAGATTTATATGCCTTTGCCTCCTGAGTACTGAGATTAAAATCACGAGCTGCCAAAACCAGGCTATTGTGATATAAAAACTGTTGAGTTTACCATCTGGTAATTTACCCTCTGAGAATATCATCCCAATATGAGGCCACATGGCCTTCTCATACTTTAATTCAAGGTTTTATATATCTTTCTAGGAAGACTTGTTCAATATTCTGCTATAATCATGATAGAGAAGTGTCTTCATTAGGGTTTTCATTAGTGTGAAGAGACACCATGACCCAGAACTCTTATAAAAGACATTTAATTGGGACTGGCTTACAGGTTCTGATGATCAGTCCATTATCACCTAGGCCAGAAGTATGGCAGCATCCAGGCAGGCATGGTACTGGAGGAGCTGAGGGTTCTACACTTTCATCAAAAGGAAGCCAGGAGCAGACTGTTTTTAGGAGACTAGGAGGAGTCTCTCAAAGTCCACCTCCACAGTGACACACATCCTCACACTAGGCCTTACCTCATAGCAGTATCCCTCCCTATGAGCCAAGAATACTCAAACCACCTCAAGAACCAAGCCAGAATTTGAGTTGTCAGTTCCCTTGGTAGGAATGTAACCTCCCAATGACCTTGAAGCTATCCATCATTTGATGCAGTATGGAGAGAACAGCATAGATACATGGTATTTGATAGACTTGCCACAATGCAGCATGGGAAGAATGCTCACAGTTATATATGATTGGAAAGAGATTCCACAATGTAGCATGGGTGGGAAACATACAATTGCATGATTAGTAAGAATTGCCAGCACTTAAAAAAAAATTCACATATACAACATTAAGAGTAGGTAAATATTTCAAAAAATAGGACATGGTAAGCATGACTTTCTTTCTTTCTTTCTTCTTCTTTCTTTCTTTTCTTTCTTTCTTTCTTTCTTTCTTTTCTTTCTTTCTTTCTTTCTTCTAACTTTGTCTACCTTTCTTTATTCACTGATATCCAGGAAGTTCTCACTTGCAGTACCACCAATTAAGGAAAAAGTATAATCATGGATCTGTCAGGCATGATTTATTCCCCAAATTCTTTTTTATATTGGACATTTATTTACATTTTAGATTCTATCTCCTTTCCCCATTCCCCCTTCCTGGAAACCCCCAATCCCATCCCCTCTTCTCCTTTTTGCTTTTATACATTTTAATTAAATATTAAGGTCAGTTCTAGGTTGAGGAACTAGCAATAGAATAGATGCAAATAGTCAAGGAACAAGAAAGACAATAAACACAAATAATCAAAGAACAAGTATGCTCCTGAATAATCAAAATTCCAGGAACACTCCCATGATCACTGTTTCTAAGGGCTTATCAGGATGACCAAAAGCCTAGCCCAAAGTCATTTTCATGTCTGAAGCCTACTTCCGAGTTCTAGCCTAAAATTTAGATTCCTGTCTGGAATTACTTCTTTATTCTAGCATAAGATTTAGATTCCTACCTGAAATTACTTCTTTGTTCTAGGCTAATGTCATATTCCTGCCTGAAGCTTACTTCCTTGTCCTTGGCAGATGTCATATTTCTGCCAAGGAGCCCATTTTCTTGTCCTTGACCCATGTCAGATTCTTTCCAAGCAGCCCCAAAAACTCTCTGCCTCTTCCCCTTTTTTTATTTCCTAAGCAAATCTGAGCCTGTCTTTCTGCCAAGAATGCCTTCCTTACCAGTCATGGAATATACATTATCAAAAGCAATGCATTTCTGCCTTGGGTTGGTAAGGCTCTGAGCAGAATTTTACCTTTCCTTGGCTTGCCAGCCTGTTAATTTAATAACTCTGTCTTGAGATCTATTTTCAGGTTCAAGCCATGTATTTTGGCAACCAACATGTGATGTTGTAAAGACAAGCTTTAACACAGTGGACAGGAATAAAAGTATTCCCAGGACAAAAAGGGCTTGCATGATCAAGCTATATATGCCATTCTTGAAGCTTGACCAAGTGGAAATACTTACCTCAGGCCATGGGTAATTTTATTAGCAATATCTGCTGCATCAACACTCAGCAGAGCAGCATTTTTAAAATTCATAAGCTCTCTATGCAAAGTTAAAACATCAAGAGAGGTGTTAGAATTATGCCAAATATACTGCAAGTGTTTTTAAACTTTTTCGTAATTATAATGACTACCTCTGTAAATTTCGGACTAACATGAATCCAATGGTATTTGGCAGGACACTGGAGATGGCTCCTTACTCTTAAACTCTGAACTCCTTCCAATAATTTGAGTACGATAAAGAGCATCTATCTGTTGTCCCAAAGGCCTAAATCCTCTTGTATATTGAACACATTGGTAGCATTTTTTTTTTTGCTAAATGTTTAACAAAAGTACCTGTCTTAACTTCCTGTGTCAACGCAATTTCAGAAGCAGTGGTGCTAGCAATTAATGTAATTAAAGCTGTTATACCAGCAATAATCAAGCTGACTACCCTCTTACTTCTACTTAAAGTCTGACTCACTTCTTCTAGTACTTGCAAGATTATTTTTAGAAGACCAAGGTTCTGTGATACTCAGGGCAATAAAACAAAAGCTGCTTGACAGACCTCCATAACTGAAATGCTGGATTTCATCACACTAACACAATTAGAAAGTGCACAATCAATGCAACTTACATTAAATACTGTAGAAGAAACAAAAGTAATTTTAACTTGACAATTAAAAGAGCCTTAACACATGTACTAACACTAGTTTGAAATCCAGATCCTGCCCCAACTTTATCTCTTGTTAACATAACATCATAGAGAACTGCAGCTAACTTTCAAATATGTCTCTGAAAATGTCCAGAACCAGACTTCCAAATGAAGACTGTTATTTCCAGTATTGGATTGATTTGTAGACCAGTCCATGAATGAGTCTGAATAACTGGTCACATTTAAAAGAAATACAAGAATCATAACTTCTCTTTTGATTCTCTGTTCCACAAGGTTTAAAAACTTGAGGCAAGGCAGCTTGTCCCATCAGGGGTATAGGTAAGCTAAGGTGGGTCAAGAACATATGTTCAATACAGCTCCCCAGTCACCATTGTCAGGGCACTCACCAAGCTCACAGGACAGCATCATTCTTTGTCTGGGCATCAGCATGTCTCACCCGTCTCTCCTACAGCCACCATCCTCCTTCAGCATCCTATAGAAAAAACGCAAACATGTGTTCTTCCCCATATTAAACACCTGGTCAGGATCATGCCATATGCCAGTAAGTGGATCCTTCCCTTTCACCTGTGCATAAGTATACCTAGTTGTAGAGTGCATAGACACTCAGCAGAAAGTTCCTTGGCATCCAAATTTTTTAAAAACATGATTTTCTTTCTTCCATGTGTTTTCATATTATAATTTCTGGCTATGTGATTTAATAACAATCGTAACTGTCTCTAACAATCAGCTCACCTAACTTACCATTTGGCTTCTACAGGCTGCTGAGAGCCACTTCCCCACAAAATTGCTTCAGAGCACATACCAAATCAAGCTTTATCATAAACACAGTGTGGAATGCTATTCGAGGCTGACATAAGGGAGCAGCTGTGTTCTGTTTTCATTTTTGCAAAACTGAGTGTGTGAAACTGCATGGAGATTCGGCAATACAAGGCTGAGAAAAGAATATGAACTATATTAGATATGGATCTGCTTTCTGAGAGCACTCTGATCTCATGTAATAGGCCTCAAAGGACAAAGAAACATTTGCCATTTACTTCAATGGAAGCACACTTAGATATTAATAGGAAAACCTGGAGAAATACACTAAACATGGAAAGAATTGCAAAAGAACATGGGAATTAGCTGAGCCTTTGGAGCACAACTCTGTGTTCAGTGTAAGCAGGATAACTGGCTACAGGCTAACTCTGTCAGATTTATATCCATAAAAACACAGGCCTAATCCACTTTAAATTTTTAAATTCCTCCTCATTTAGTTCACCTAGTATGTACATACTTCCTGCTTGTGATATAACTCCCATAAAGTAATATTTTTTTCCAATGAACATGTGCAATGCTAAGTAGTGTCACACACAGACAAGCCATTTCTGTGACTTTTCTTTGCTAAGCCCAAGTCTTCACTGTCATGGCCCTTTGCTCTGGTACAAATTTTTTTTAACATAATGGAGCTAATATTTTCATCCATGAGGTTGGATACCTAATATTCATTGGGGATTTCAAAGTTTAGAATCCCCTAAAGTATAATACTTGAACTAAAAATTTCCTGTAATAATCTTACCCTGTAAAAGGAATCTTTAATAATAGATCTTACTATTAGTATGTAACTTATACTGCAGTCCTTCAGGCTGAAATTCATGAGAATTTCCTAAGAGAATACTTGCATAATAGTTTTTGAAGAGACACCTAGACTCTAAACTTACACATACACTGTTCCCTAAAGTTAATTTATTTGACAATTGATTTCCCAAACAGATCTTCCAACTTCCTTTATCATTTTATAACAGATTATTATTTTCCCATTTTATAAAAGAAATGCATACATTTCACTTACTGACAACAGGGCATGTGAACCTAGAGTTGAAATCTTTTCAGTATCTAAAAGTATGACCTTTGAAAGACTGTCATGGGAATGTGCACATGTGTTAGCAGTAGCAAGCACCTCTGTGTGCTTGCAGAAACCAGAGAAAACAGTTGAATGTCTTCTATCCTTCCTGTCCATATTCCTTTGAGGCAGGTTCTCTCTCTGAACTTGAAACTCACATATTTAATATATTTGTTCTGTTTTGTTTTGTTTGTCTAAATCAAATCACAGAAGAATGAATGATCTTTTCATCTATATGCTGAGGTTATAATCACATGCAAGACCATATCCAGGTTGTTATATAGGTACTGGTAGTTGAACTCAGGTCCTTATATTAAGGAAAATAACCTTAACTAATAAGCCATCTCTCAACCTTACAAGTCCTGAATTTGAAGAGAGTTGAAGGACATCCTAATTAAATTTTTGGATCATATATTATTAAATAAAGTTTTATATGATAAAACGTTTTTTGTACAGGATGATAAATATGGATCTATTTACATTCTACATGCAGACATTCACTTAGATCAACACCATTTGCTGAAGATGCATTTTTCCAATGTGTTTTTTCTTTTTTTGTTTTTTGTTTGTTTGTTTGTTTTTATCAAATATCAGGTGTCTATATGTGTTTGGATTTATATCTGGGCCTTTGAGTCAATTCCATTGATCAGTGCCTGTTTCTATGTCAATAATATACAGTATTTATTACTATTTTTCTGTAATGTAGCTTGAAATCAAGGATGATGATATCTCTGGATCTTCTCATATTCAGGATTGTTTTAGCTTGCCAGTATTATTTGGTTTTTTTCCATATGAAGTTGAGCATTGCCCTTTAAAGTTCTATGAAGAATTGTGTTAGAATTTTGAGGGGAATCATGTTGAATCTTTAGATTGCTTTTGGTAAGATAGCCTTTTTTTTTTCTTTAACTATGTTGACCATACTGATCCATGAGCATGGAAGATCTATATATCTATCTTCTGATAAATATATATATATATATATATATATATATATATATATATATATATCTTTCTTTCATCAAAGACTTGATGTTTTTGTCATGTAAGTTGTTCCCTTGCTTGGTTAGAGCTACTTTAATATATTTTATAGTATTTGAGACAATTATGAACAGTGTTGTCTCCTGATTTCTTTCTCGGACTATTTTTATTTGTATATAGAAGGGCTACTGTTTTTGTTGTTGTTGTTGTTTTAGATAATTTTGTATCTAGCCACTTTACTGAAGGTATTTATCAGCTATAGGCATTTCCTAGAAACTCCTATACTAGAATCCTTAGTCATTTATGTATGCAATCACATCATCTGTGAATAGCTATACTTTGACTTCTTTCTTTCCAAATTTATCACCTTGATTTCTTGTTGTCTTATTCGTTTAGTTAGAACTACAAGTACTATATTGAATAGATAGTAAGAGAGTAGACAGCCTTGTCATATTCCTGATTTTAGAGGTGGAATTGCTTTGAGTTTCTATTTAACTCAATATTGGTTAAAGACTTGCTGTAAATTGCCTTTATTATGTGATTTTAACCCTGTTCACTCAAAGACTTTTATCACAAAGGGGTGTTAGATTTTTTCAAAGGCTTTTCTGCATGGAATGAGAATGATTACCTGTTATTTTTCTTTCAGTTGGTTTATATTGCATACTACATTGAAAGATTTTTCAATGTTGACTCCTCTCTGCATCTCTAGAATGAAATCAACTTTGTCATGGTGGATGATCTTTTTGATATATTCTTTGATTCAGTTTGCAAGTATTTTGCCTATGTGTTCATGAGGACAATTGATTTGTAGTTGCATTTGGGGCATAGGTGTTCAGAATTGAGATATCCTCTTGGTGGATTTTTACTTTGATGAGAATGAAGGGTCCTTCTCTGACTCTTTTGATTACTTTTGGTTGGAAATCTATTTTATTAGATAAAAGAATGGCTACTCTAGCTTGTTTCTTTGGTCCATTTGCTTGGAAAACATTTTTTTCCAGCTGTTTATACTAAGATAGTGACTGTCTTTGTTGCTGGAATGTGTTTCTTGTATACAGCAGAATATGGATTCTGTTTATGTCTCCATTCCCTTAGTCTGTGTCTTTTCACTGGGTAATTGAGTCTATTGATGTTGAGAGACATTAATGACCAGTGATTATTATTTCCTGTTATTTTCATGTTGTTGGTTGAGTGTGTGTATGTTTCTCTCTATTGGTTTTAATGATGTGAAATTATTTTTCCTTGGGTTTTCTTGAGTATAGTTAGCCTCACTGGTTTGGAATTTTCCTTCTAGTGTCCTCCATAGAGCTGCACTAGTGGAAAGGTATTTGTTTTTTAAATTTGTTTTTGTCATGGAATATCTTGGTTTCTCTATGTATGGTAATTTAAAATTTTGCTGAATATAGTCTGAGATGACATCTGTGGTCAATTAGGGTCTGTCAAACCTCTTCTCAGTCCCTTCTAGCTTTACAGTCTTGTTGATTTTGTTCTTATGCTGTCATTTAAGCATCTGATTTTCCCTGTTGTTGGCTATGTGATCCTGATGGCAGCAGAACTTCCCCGGAAGGTGGGTGGAGCTGTGGACCTGACAATGGAGGTCAGAGTACCAGACTCTGCTGACTATGCCTCAGGCTATGTAGAGGACAGACTATTTTGCAGGGTGTGTCCCCTAGTCAGACCCAACTGGGATAGCAGATAGAACCAATGGTTGGGCAAGGTTGCAAGTTAGTTAATTTTGGGACCCCCAAATGTTTTCATGGGGAAGTAGGACATTCTTGTGGTTCCAGAAGGCTCCTCTGGACAAAGAGTAGGCCCAGACCAAACAATAGGATTCAGGGGATGGCATGTGTGATGCACCTCTGCAAGCTGTCTCAGACAGACCCACTGAAATAGTGGGCAGATCTGACTAGGATGGGTGGTCAGGCACTGTTACAAGCTGGTCAGTTCTGGGTCCCAGAAGGTTTCCATGAGAAGGCAGGATGCTCTTGGAATCCCTCATGTTTTCTCCAGGCCAAAGAGCAAGCCCAGAGCCAGACAACCTATTTTGGTATTGTTTGTTTGTTTGTTTGTTTTATGTAGGCATTTAGTGTTATGAACTTGCTCCTTAGAACAGCCTCTTTTGTGTTCCATAAGTTTGGCTATATGTGTATACATTTTCATTACATTCTAGAAAGTCCTTAAATTCTTTCTTTATGTCTATCTTAGCCCAGTTTTCATTCAGTACAGAATTGTTCAGTTTTCATAAGTTTGTATTCTTTCTGTTGTTTCTGTTTTAAAATCCACCATGATATAACAGGATGCAGGGTGTTATTTTAGATTTCTTGTATTTTTTGAGGCTTGCTTTGTGACTATTTCAGCAATGTTGGAGAAATTTCTGTGAGGAGTATATATTCTCTTGAATTTGGGTGAAATTCTCTGTTGATATCTCTTAGCTCCATTTGGTTTACATCATTTGTTAGCTCCAGTGTATGTCTGTTAAGTTTTTGTCTGAATGTCCTGTCTGTTGGTGAAAGTCAAGTATTGAAGAATCCACTATTAATGTGTGAGGGTTACTGTGTGTTTTAACTTTTAGTAATGATGGTTGTATGTTTGTTTGACTGTTTGTTCTTTCATTTGTTTGTTTTTACAAACATGGCTGCCCTTGTGTTTGAGACATAGAATTATGTTAAGAATTAAAAATTATCTTGGTACATTTTTCCTTTGATGAGTATAAAGTGTCCTTCCCTGTCTCTTTTGATTACTTTTAGTTTGAAGTCAATTTTGGTAGATATTAGAATTGTTATATCAGCTTGTTTCATAGATATACTTGCTTGGAAATTTATTTTCTAACACTTTACACTGACATAATGACTATCTTTGATGTTGAGGTATGTGTCTTGAATGTAATTGAAGAACAGATCCTGTTTTTACATCCATTATAAGAGTCTATGTCTTTTTATTGGGGAATTTAGTCCATTGGTATTGAGAGATATTAATGACCAATGATCCAATGATCCCAATTCCTGTTTTGTTGTTGTTTTGTTTGTTTATTTGGTTAGTTTTTGTCAGTGTTTTGGTGGTGGTTTTCTCTCTCTCTCTCTCTCTCTCTCTCTCTCTCTCTCTCTCTCTGCCTCTGTGTGTGTGTGTGTGTGTGCATGCGTGTGTGTGTGTGTGTGTGTGTGTGTCTTATCTTTCGGGTTTGGTCATGTAAAATTATTTATTTCATATGTTTTCATAGAATAATTTAACATCTGTATGTCACAGCTCTCCTTCTAGCACCTTCAGAATGTCTGGATTTGTGCAAAGAGATTGTTTAAATTTGACTTTATTATGGGCTATTTTTTCCATCTATGTTGATTGAAAGTTTTTCTGAGTTTAGGTAATCTATGATCCATCTGTGATCTTTTAGAGTTTGCAACATATCTGTCCAGTTACTTTTAGAATCCCCATTGAGAATTCAGGTATAATTCTAGTAAGTCTGCCTTTATTTGTTTTTTTTTTTTTATCCTTGAAGCTTTTAACATTGTTTCTTTGTTCTATATGTTTAATGTTTTGATTATTAAGTTCAAGCAGACTTTCTTTTCTTTTACAATCCATTTGATGTCAACTTTTGCTGACCTAGGCAGCTCTATTTCTTCTGAGGACCTAAAGAAATGGGCGGACTACAGTCTAATACTGTGAACAATTTTACTTCAGTTTCTATGTACATTTACACACAAACATAAAAAGAAAGCACTGATGCAAGTAAGTTTAAGTTTAGAAAAACATGATCAGAAATACATGTAAATAAATGTCATCAGTAAGCACACAGTAAATGTTATTAACAAAGCAGTCTTTTCCCAGAACTTTCTCAAAAGAGACCAATTTAAGCACAATTGCCTGGAACATACTATAGATTATATCTGGGAAAGCATGATAGCAAAGCAGGTGATAATCAGATTCAAGGTACACAGAGGACAGCACTCAACATATTCTTTTGCTAGATTAGATTTTATAAGCTATGTTCTGACATCCAACAAGAATAAACATATTTTATGAATTGAATGTGAATGTTTCTCAGCGGAGGCATAAAATCATGTCTGAGAACAATTCAGGGAACAAAGTGCATATGAGATAAAATGCTGTTTTTCTTTTCTTCCCCTGGAGCCTTTCTCATCATTCTCCTAGGTATTTTTCACCATGTCTCATTCTTTGACATCATTTCAACATTTTGTATACATTTTGCACCTTTATCTCCTTCATTAGATTAGGAAATTTTTCTTCTATGATTTTTGTTGAAAATATTTTCTTATACTTATGTCTGGGATTCTTCTCAATCCTCTATTGTAATTATTCTTAGGCTTAGTCTGTGCATAGTGCCCCAAATTTCCTTGATTTTCCATGTCTGGAGTTATTTTTTAGATTTAACTTTTTCTTTGAGGATGTATTAGTCATATCTTCCATGTTTCAGATTCTTTCTTCCACATCTTGTATTCTGTTGGTGAAAATTGTCTGTGTAGTTCCTGAGTAAATTCCTATTTTTTATTTCCAAAATTGTCTCACTTTATGTTTTAATTATTGTTTTTGTTCATTTTCAGACTTTGGACAGTTTAATTCAATTTCTGAAATTATCTTTGGTTTTTATTTTCTTAGGTCTATTGAAGGAATTCATTTCTTTCAATTATTTGTTTGTGTTTTCTTGAATTTCTTTAATGGATTTATTTATTTCCTTCTATCAATTTTATAAAGTTTATTTAAAGAACTTTCTTTTGTGTTTTTACTGTGTTGGAATATTCAGGGCCTGCTGTTGTAGTAGAGTTGGGCTGTGCTGAAGACATATAGCTTTAGCTCTTTTTTATTTCCTTATGCTGGCATCTAGGATTCTAAGTTGGGGTGATTATAAATCTAGATGCCAATTTCTGAATTTGTTCCTTTTGGATGGGTATATTTTTGCTTGATTTCTATTTCTTTTTTGGCTTCTGGCCAGTATGGCCTGTGGCCAAGACTCCTAAGCCACTTATGTTAGAGTCACTTGTTAATTTATAATTTATACTTACAATGAGTTTGCTCTGGTTTCTCATTTTATCCTATTGCACTGGCTGTGAAATATCATGTAGAAGGATCCACCCTCCTAGCATGGAAAGGGGATGTTCTTGAAGTGATATTAGTACATTGAGACTTATTAACTTTATTGGATGATCCTCTATTTATAGGATTACTGTTCTAACACTCTCTGTTACTCTTTTTCTTAAACATACATACCTTAATTAATTTCCCATTGATATTACAAAATACTTGAGACTGAGAATCCTATGTAAATAGAAGACTTTTAAGCTAACATTTCAGGAGATTGATGTTTGTAAGTTTTTAATTACAGGTCTGTTCACCATCTGACAAAGGACTTCTTAGCACAAAAGAAATTGTGCACAAGGATGGTGTACTTTTGTAGCAAAGCCACTTCTATCAGTTATCCATTCATGAAGATTTCCTTCAAAGTCTCCCTTCTCTAGACTGTTAGACTGGCTGGACGTTCTCTAGCACATGGACTTTTTATTGGTATATTAAAACAAGAATGTCAATGATTTTTCTTTCTGAATTACTTTTATTAGAGTTTTTCTCTCTACCTGGATCTCTTCCACAGTGTGTTCAACTCTATGAAAATTGCAACAGTGTCTAAAGCAAATGAGTCTTGAGTACTGTAGTGTCTCTCTTATATCCATAAGAGATGTACTGAAGCTTGAATGAGCTGTTTATAGAATGCTGCTTAATAACTCATGTCATGATTTCTTGAGGAAGGAAACTCAGTACAGCATACATTTAGGTCAATGTTTTCCGAAGAATTAAAATGATACAGTGTTATTTCATCAGTGTTATTAAGTAAACATTTACAGAATATTGTTCTATCTCTCTTTTCTCTGTTTTTATTTCATTAGCCAATGATTAGTAAAATTCTTAGCTAATAATACCTTTCTTTTTGAGTACTCAAATTAAATATTTGGCATACAGCACAGTTGTTTGTGATCTCACTATATTCACAACTCAGATATTGACTCAATTCAGTTTTCTAGAAGTCATGTTATATTAAAATGTTTGTCACTGTAGAATTTCTTTCTGTAAAGCCTTGAAACTTTGGCTTCTCTGTTTCTGGCCAGGTCTCTCTTCATAATGAATTACAAAGGACTTGGCCTCAAAACCTTAGATCTTGAACATAAATAACTGCAAATCAACTGTGTCCAAATAATTTTGGTTCTAATAAGACATAACCTATAAGCTTTTCATTAAGAAGGCAGCATTTCTTCATAACATCGTCCATTGTATCAGGATTCATCTTTTCTAAGAATTTAACATTCAACAAAGGATAGTGTCATTTAGATTGAGATTCTTTCCCCTTTTGAATAAGACATATTAACAGGCAGCATTTTTCTGGAGTGAGATGAAAAATCATTAGTATTCAGGAAAGACAATTACCCATGGTGCTTACTGTTTCACCAGAATCTGCCTCAGTAACTGACAGTTCCACCTGTGACCTTTTCAGAAACACCTATTCAAGATATTTACAGCTCAGATATGCAACTTGGTTCTGGCATTATACACTATCTACAGTCTTTCTAATCTTTTTTTGCTCTCATATAAAAGTGTAAAAATAGATTTTTATTGAGGCTTCAGGGTATCTTTGGTGCCAGAGTTGCTCAAGAAGAGCCGTTTATTTTTTAAAATAAAATTGTAAATGTCCTCAGATTGCCATGGCCAGAATATTGAATTTTATGCTATTTAAAATTTTTATGTGATCATAAATCCGTCTCATAGTGGAGTTATGGTTTTATAATACATTGTAACCTTTACCTTTCTTATTTCTAGTCCTCCAAGGGGTGTATGCACATGCTTAGCCTTCACTTTGCTTAGAAAAATTTTGGTATTGTTAATTTTGTAAAATCCTGATATTATTTTCATTCATTAGTCACATATACGTGAGTTAAAAGAGTGGTCATTCATTATAGTCACAATAACTCAAACTGGAGTTTAAGATTACAACTAATGATTCCTTATAGCAATTAGTACTAGTAGACTTCCATCTGCTGAGAAGCTATAACTCATAGGTTATCTTATCATGAATACATGAGGCTACTGGCAAATTTGTACCCATTTTCTGAGGTTATCATTAATGGACATTAATTATTAATCACCTTTTTGTTCACTTATTCATTGTGATTATGTGTATATGTACAAATTTTTGTGACTGCAGGTGCAGATGTACGTATGGAAGCCAGGTGTCAAAGTCTTTTTGAGACAGGGTCTCTCACAGGCCTAGAAATTCCAAGGAAATTAAGGCTGCTTTGACAGTGAGTCTAGTGATAGACTTGGGTCTGCTCTCCTAGAATGGAGGGCAGGTTCACAAATGCACACCACTACTACCAGTTTTTTTTTTTTTTTTTTTTTTATATATATATATTGGTGCTTGGGATCAGCTTCTTGTCCTCATGCTTGTGTTGTCTTCCCAGCTCCTACCTTAGTGTAATGTTTCTTATACATTTTCAAGTATAAGTTTGCAATGTTCTCTTTTACTCTAGGAAGTAATTTTAATTTGTTGATGGGAAGACATTTATATTAAGAACACTGAAGCAATTCTAAGATGGCATTTCTCTTTCTTTCCAATCTTTTTGCTCCATGGAAAAGTGTAAAAATAGATTTTTATTGAGGTTTCTGGGCATCTTGCTGCCACAGTTGCTCAAAAGTATCCTTTGTTAAGCCATGTTTGCCTTAGAATGCAATTTTTCCTAAGTATTTTTGGTCGCCTGAAGTCACTATTGCTGTAGATTCATTTGGACTCACTGATAGAAGTAACCATCTACAAAGAATGTACCTTCTGACTGAGAATGCACACATATGGAAGGGGTCATTTGCTCAAGGCCCCATGATTTATCTTAAAAGTGTATATACAAAAGTGGGTCTGTGTTGGGAAATGGGACATGTTATGTCTCTTGAATGTGAACTTCCTGTCATCTGCTACAAAGAAGATTTAATCTTGGGTATAAATTTACAAATTGGTCCATTCTGTATATCTTTCAAAAGCAAATTGGATTCTAAAGATCAGCTTTATAATTCTACTTGTAACTCCATTAGAGAGGTGAATGTGAGTAGAATTGTTTGTTTGTTTCTATAAATTTGGATGATAGAAAATTAATGAAGGACAGTTACACCAAGAGATCTGGTCAGCTGGTACTCAACCTTCAAGAAGAGCTTTACCAATTCACAAGGATTCAGAGTTTGCCCTTAATTATGGGAGAAGGTAATGAAATGGTGAGACAGGACTGCCTTGCTTTCAGATGGGCCTGCATTTTAAACTTGGTTGGTGTAACTCAAACCTTCTAAGCATAAACATTCCACAAAAATAGAGCAGAGTAAAAGAAAAGCTACATTGATTTCAGTAATGATACAAAAGTAACAGTATACACTTTGCCTATTTATATTTAAGTTATTATACATCATTCAGTATGTGTGAGTCCCATTCATCATTTGTTAGCTATGTCACACAGGTAAGTTTATGCACCTCTCTTAATTCAGTTTTGTCATATGTAAAATGGGATTCATATATGAATCTATCTCCATTCATAAAGAAGTAAGTGACTAAATATAGGATGCTGCCTGGACCTTAGAAAGTTACCAGTAACAATCAACTATAACACTCATATTAGACTGAGTTGAGTATTCATACTAAAGCTAAATCATGACAAGCTGAATATATTTACTTGGGCCCTACATAGAGGGTGCATGTACAATTAAATTATGTAGGCTTTCATTTGTACGAATCTGATACCTAAACTGAGTTTAATGTAGACACAAAATGTGGCAAATACAAATCAAACAGAAAGAAATGAATAATGAATTACTTTCTCATTACCTATGTCTGCTTGAATGTGTTAAACCTTTTGAGAATTAAGTATCTATCACAATATCATCTGTAGAACTGGCTTAATAGCTATCCATTCCTAAAATATGTTTTTATTATGGAAAGCCTTTCTACCTTCTTCAATTACAATATAGTTTTCCTAGGTGTAGGAGTCCAGGCTGATATCTGTAGTCTTTCATAACTTGGAGAAAATCGGTACTAGGACTATGGCTTCCAAATTTTCCTCTGAAAAACCAAATGTCATGGATCTTCCATTATAAGTGACTTGATCTTTTTCTCTTAAAATTCTCAAAATCTTTTATTTTTTCTGTACATTCAGAGGGTTGTGATTATGTTATGTGGAAAGTTTCTTTTCTGTCTCTTTGGTTCCCTGAATGTCTTTTGTACCTTGACAAGCATCTGATTCCTTAGATTAGGAAAATTTTCTTCAATGACTTTCTTGACAATATATGTTGTGCCTTTGATATATGTCCTTGGAAGCATCAAGAACACCACTGACGGTTTTTTGGTATGTTTCTCTCTATGAAGTCAAGACAAACAATTATCAGTGAAGAAGGCAAGGCAAACCAATGCCACCCGGCATCATCCATTGACTTTTGGGTTATATTTATACACTTTACAAACATCAAGTGTTCTCTCAAGTATCTGTTCTAGCAAAATATCACATGTCTTCTATCTGGAAAAACACGATGTGTCTGTTCTCACCAAACTATCCTCCCATGTTTCTGCTTCAGCAAAAATACCATCTCATAATACAGTTGCCATGAAAATGACAAATGACACAACTGAGTCTCCAAAGAAACTAGAAATTTGCATTTCACAAGACTGCTAATATTTGCATAATAGAGTTGATACAACAATAACTTCTTAAAAGAAACTTCAGGAATCATTGCTGGAGTGACTGAAAATTGAAGCTTAGAAATAAGTCAATTTATTTTCTAAAGAATTACATGACTGATTCCAAACTAGTGATGATTCCAAACTAGTTTGTTGATAGTTTAAGACCATTCTTCTCAAACCTTATGGCCCATGAACCAAAACCAAGCTAGTGAGATCCTGAGGTTCCACTAATCATAGCACACAGGAGACAGTTAAGTATCCTCAAGGAAAATACCCTCTTTGTAGGGATAACAGATCAACTGCAATCATACTTCCAAATGAGCCCCTTAAAAACCATTCTGGCACCAGGTAACTCAGCTGAATACTTTGAGCAATGCTGTAGAGGTAGAACAAATTGGGAAACATACATAAACGACAACATAATTTATGCTCACTGAAAACAAATACATATTTTCCTAAATATTGCATGTTGGGCTCAGAATGTAACTTGGTGACAGTGCTTGTCTAGCACAAAGGAAGGCCTTAGTTTAATCCCCAGTAGTATCTAAAATTAATTTTTTATGGATTCTTTCACTGTTATCATCAGAATAATTAGTACAGTGGATTTCATATTATTTGCTGTGTATTTTTAGAAATTTGTGAATTATTAAGGTCGAATTACCATTAGCTAGTTAGGTATTTAAAATTGAGAGGACTATAAAAAAAAGAAATACTTAACTGTCTCAATTCATTATTTTCTTCATGCTGTGGGAGAAATGACCTAAAAGGATATAGACATTTATTTTGGTTCCTTGTATTATCACTGGTTCATCATGGAGAGAAGTGCATAGCAGTGTGAGCCTTTAGTCTGTGATGACAGGAATGCGTGTATAGGCGCCTCACATCTGGGCAAATTGGACAAAGAACTCAGCTCTCAAACAAAGTCAGGAATCATCTCCAAGGCCACCTTCCCAGGCGTCACTCTTGCTAGCCAGGCCGATGCTCATGAAGTGTCACCAGTTTCCCCAAATAGCACCACCAGTGCAACAGATGGATAGGGAGTGTTCAAACATGCTATCATGAGTGGCATCTCACATTAAAACTGCAACTCCAACAATATTAATGTAACTTTAAATAAAGGAAATTTGTAGGGCAAAACAAACTGGACTGGGTTAGTAATAAAGTTTATATTAGACGACTTTCATGAGTTTTTTTCATGATGCACATATACATCAAGCTCCAAAGTCTTATAGAAGCTGCATTTAACTATCTACCTCACATTTTAACGTGTGTATCCTGGAACTTGGAATGTGGTTCAGTTGTACTGTGTTTGCCTAACATCTACAAGGCCTTGGGCTCCGTGCCCAGGCCGAAAAAGAAAATTTTTATGGGCTTATGGATTTTATGATAATCTAAAAATTGTGTAAAAAGCAGTAATCTTAATCTTTAAATAGGCCCAAATGCATCACATGTCATCGTCCATGTTGTCTCCTCTTCCATTCTGACTTCATTCTTGTTTATTTTGAACATCTTGAACATCTAGTGTCAATGTAGTCTGGCCATTTACAAGCATTTTCTCACATAGAACATTTTCCAGTGTCCATATACATGTATTTAATTTCAGTATTTCCTCGGTTTTATAGCTAAAAACTATTTAGATACAAATCTATCCAGTATATATAATTTTAACCATGTTGCAATATAGTACTACCACACTAATTGATACATTTATCACTTCATGGATCCCTATTGATTCTATGAATATATGTTATACATGTGATAAAACATGTACATACTACTCTAAAACTCTAGGTCAGCAAGGACATATGCATTCTAAAACCTTGTATTTCCTACAGCCATTTTATATGTTTTAAATAAAGCAAGTTTATTGAAAGGAGCGATATGATTAATAATAGATTCTGACTTCTCTATAGAAAATATTTTTGTGTAGTTTTCAGGCATTATAAAATTAGATAAATCTACTGACTTTACACATCAGGCAGTTTCCATATTTTATTTGCAACAAACTTGAAGGAAGATGTAATTTAGTCATCACGTTGTAGATCATTAAATATAATTTCAATGACTGACCACCACACGTCTTGCTATACATCTTAGTATATGTTCAAACAGTTAAATAGCAGTGAGCAATAAGAATCCCTTCCTCTGCTCATCTACTTGCCTAAATGTACATGTTTTCTTAGGGTCTCACTTGCAAAACCCCATAAGATTAATAATGACTGTAAAAGTGCTGTCACTCAAATAGATATCAACTTTAATAAGACTTACTCATCTATAACATAAAATTTGCTATATATAATTTGAAACAGGATATAACAAGTTTGTCTTTAAATATCATTGTTCCCCAAGGAGTGAAAATATTTCTCACAATAGACTACTAATGATAAACCTTTTAAATTAAAGAAAATATGCTAATAAGCAGTTTACAGTTTTCCTTAGGGATTACATTGAGCAAAATGATTTAATGATGATAATGGTGAAAATTGCAACTTAGGATTCAATTACAAAATAAACTTGATGTGTCTTATTCTTAATGTGTTTTATACTTAGTAGATTTTCCTGACAATATGTTTGAACATTAAAAATATTCATTCAGCTTTTCCCATGTAGTATGATTGTGGACCTGGCATCCATGTCACACTATGCTATGACTAGATGTGTGATGTATACACACACACACACACACACACACACACACAAGCACACTTTAAAAATAAATAAATGGTCATGTGCTATTAGAACACGCCTTTAATCCGAGGATGGTGGTGCAGAGTCAGGCAGATGTCTGTGAAGTCGAAGCCAACCTGGTGTAGAGTGACTTTGTGTGTGTTTGTGTGTGTGTGTGTGTGTTTCATCTTTCTTTCTTTTTTTTTTTCTTATTGGAAATTTTATTTACATTTCAGATGTTCTCTCCTTACCCCATTTCCCCCCCTCCCTCTCAGGAACTCATTATCCCTTCCCCCCTCCTCCTGCCTCCACGTTGGTGTACCCTCACCCACCCTCCCCCGTACCTCACCTCCCCACCCTCGAATACCCCCCCCACGACATCCAGCCTTCATGGGACCAAGGATCTCTTCTCCCACTTGTATATAGCTCCCTTGCATATATAGCTGGAGCCATGGATCCCTCCCTAAGCGCTCCCAGGCTGGTGGTTTAGACCCTGGGGGCTCTGGTTGGTTGGTATTGTTGCTTTCCTCATGGTGTTGCGAATCCTCTCAACTCCTTCAGCCTTCACTCTATCTTCTCCATTGGGAATCCCATGATCAGTTTAATGGTTAGCTGTGAGCATCTGCCTCTGAGTATGTCAGACTCTTGCAGACTTCTAAGGAGACAGCTATATCAGGTTCCTGTCAGCATGTACATCCTGACATCCACATCAAATGTCTACCTTTGGTGACTGCACATAGGATGGATATCCAGGTGGAATGGTCTGTAGACGGCCCCTCCTTCAGTTTCTGTCCTGCACTGTGTCTCCATATTTGCTCCCTTGAGTATTTTGTTACTCCTTCTAAGAAGGACTGAAGCCCCCCCTACTTGGTCATCATTCTTCATGAGCTTTATGTGGTCTGTGAGTTGAATCTTGGGTATTTCAGGCTTCTGGACTTTTTTTTTTTTTTGGAAATTTTATTTACATTTCAGATAATCTCCCCTTACACCATTGTACCCCTCCCTCCCAGGAACTCACTATCCCTTCCCCCCTCCTCTTGCTTCTATGATGGTGTACCCCCACCTACCTACCTCTGTACCTCACCTCCCCACCCTCGAATCCTCTCCCAATGATGTCCAGCCTTCATGGGACCAAGGATCATCTCCCACTTATATATAGCTCCCTTGCTTATATTGCTGGAGCCATGGGTCCCTCCCTAAGAGCTCCCAGGCTGGTGATTTAGACCCTGGGGCTGTGGTTGGTTGGTATTGTTGTTTTCCTCATGGTGTCACGAATCCTTTCAACTCCTTCAGTCTTCACTCTAACTCCTCTATTGAGAACCCCATGATCAGTTTAATGATTAGCTGTGAGCATCTGCCTCTGAATATGTCAGACTCTTGCAGACCTCTAAGGAGACAGCTATATCAGGCTCCTGTCAGCATGTACATCCTGACATCCACATCAATGTCTACCTTTGGTGACTGCACATGGGATGGATAACCAGGTGGAATGGTCTGCAGACGGCCCCTCCTTCAGTTTCTGTCCTGTACTTTGTACCCATATTTGCTCCCTTGAGTATTTTGTTACTCCTTCTAAAAAAGACTGAAGCCCCCCCACACACACTTTGTCTTCATTCTTCATGAGCTTTATGTGGTCTGTGAGTTGAAACTTGGGTATTTCAAGCTTCTGGGCTAAAATCCAATAATCAGTGAGTGAATACCATGTATGTTCTTTTGTGATTGGGTTACTTCACTCAGGATGATATTTTCTAGTTCCATCGATTTACATAAGAATTTACAGAATTCATTGTTTTTAATAGCTCAGTAATATTCCATTGTGTAAATGTACCACATTTTTTTGTATTCATTCTTCTGTTGAAGGGCATTTGGGTTCTTTCCAGTTTCTGGCTATTATAAATAAAGCTGCTATGAACATAGTGGAGCATATGTCCTTGTTATATGTTAGAGCATCTTCTGGGTATGTGCCCAGGAGCGATATAGCTGGGTCCTCAGGTAATGATATATCCAATTTTCTGAGGAACTGCCAGACTGTTTTCTATAGTGGTTGCACCATCTTGCAATCCCACCAACAATGGAGGAGTGTTCCTCTTTCTCCACATCCTCGCCAGCATCTACTATCACCTGAGTTTTTGATCTTAGCCATTCTGACTGGTGTGAAGTGGAATCTCAGGGTTGTTTTGATTTGCATTTCCCTGATGACTAAGGATGCTGAACATTTCTTTAGGTGCTTCTCAGCCATTCACATTTCCTCAGTTGAGAATTCTTTGTTTAGCTCAGTACCTCATTTTTAATAGGGTTATTTGGTTGTCTAGAGTCTAATTTCTTGAGTTCTTTGTATATATTGGATATTAGTCTTCTATGAAATGTGGGATTGGTAAAGATCTTTTCCCAATCGGTTGGTTCCCATTTTGTCCTATTGACAGTGTTCTTTGCCTTACAGAAACTTTGCAATTTTATGAAGTCCCGTTTGTCAATTCTTGATCTTAGAGCATAAGCCATTGGTGTTCTGTTCAGGAACTTTTACCCTGTGCTTAGGTATTAGAGGGTCTTCCCTACCTTCTCTTCTATTAGTTTCAGTGTGTCTGGTTTTATGTGAAGGTCCTTTATCCACTTGGACTTGAGCTTTGTACAAGGAGATAAGAATGGATCGATTTGCATTCTTCTGCATGTTGTCCTCCAGTTGAACCAGCACCATTTGTTGAAAATGCTGTCCTTGTTCCACTGGATGATTTTAGCTCCCTTGTCAAAGATCAAATGACCATAGGTGTGTGGGTTCATTTCTGGGTCTTCAACTCTATTCCACTGGTCTTCCTGCCTGTCTCTTTACCAATACCAGGCAGTTTTTATCACTATTGCTCTGTAGTACAGCTTGAGGTCAGGGATTTTGCCTTAACCCTGTAGCCATTCAGTATTGATTTGTTCAGTTTCCAAGATTTTGGAAGCCTTCTGTTGTTTTTGTTGTTGAAATCCATTTGTAATCTGAGGTGATATGGTAAGATTCAGGATTAACTCAAATAAACTAGTAGTCCACTTATATCCAAATAACAAATGCATTGAGAAAGAAATCAGAGAAACGATACTCTTAACAATAGCCACAAATAATATAAAGTATCTTGGGGTAAGTCTATCTAAGCAAGTATGTTTTTATCTGTATGATAAAAACATGTCTTTGAAGAAAGAAATTGAAGAACATATCAGAAGACAGAAAGTTCTCTGATTCTCATGGATCAGTAGAATTAACATAATAAAAATGGCGATCTTATCAAAAGTAATCTCTAGATTCAAAACAATCCCCATCAAATTCCCTGCACAGTACATTACAGATCTTTAAAGAACAATAACTTCGTATTAAAAAAACTAGGAGAGATAAATAATTGTATACAAAAAAAAAAAAATGGAAATATCACCATCCCTGATTTCAAGCTGTACTACAGGGCAATAATAATAAAACCTGAAAGGTATTGATATAAAATCAGACTTTGAATTGAAGAACCAAAAGTAATTCCTCATATCTATGAACAACTGGTTTTGATAAAGAAGTCAGAAAAATACAATGAAAAAAGTAAGAATCTTCAACACACGGGTCTGGCCTTACTCGATGTCGGTATGTAGAAAAGTGCAAATAGATCCATATCTATCACACTGTTTAAAACGAAAATCCAAGTAGATCAATACCTCAACATAAAAGCAGAATCACTGAACTAGATAGAATAGAATAGGGAATAGCCTTGAATTCTTTGGCACAGGAGACAACTTTCTGAACAGAACACCAATAGCACAGACACTAAAATCAACAATTAATAAATGGTACCTCATGAAATTGAAAACTTCTGTAAGGCAAACTACAATATCAATAGGACAGAAAGGCAGCCTACAGAATGGGAAAAGACTTTCACTAACTCCACATTTGCCAGATGGCTAATATCCAAAATATTCACGAAATTATACATCAATAAACTAAATGATCCAATTAAAAAATAGAATGCAGAGCTAAACAGAATTCTCAGCAGAGAAATCTGAAATGACTGAGACACACTTAAAGAAACATTCAGTATCCTTAGCCAACAAGGAAATTGAAAGCAAAATGGCTTTGAGATTCCATCTCAGGTGTAAACTTGTCAAAATGGGTAAGATTAAAACCACAACTCAGGCTGGAAAGAATATGGAACAAAGGGAAAACTTCTCCATTGATGGTGGGAGTGCAAACTTTTACAGCCACGTAGAAAAGCAATATGCTAGTTTCTCAGAAAGTTGGGAATTGATCTACCTCAGTACCTAGATATACCCCAAATTGTATTCCATCCTAACACAGGGAAACTTGATCAACTATGTTTATAGCAGCTTTACTCATAGTATCCAGAAACTTGAAATAATCTAGATGTCCCTCAAATGAAGAATGGATTTTTTAAAATGTGGTACACTTACATGTTGGAGTATTGCACACCTGTAAAAAAGGAAATCATGTTACTTGTTGGCAATTGAACTAGGAAAAAATCATCCTGAGTGAGGTAATTCAAACTCAGAAAGACAAACATGGTATGTACTCACTTATAATTAGATATTATCTGTAAAATAATTCACAGACTCACAGAGACTAAGTAACAAGGAGGGCTTGAGGGAGAATATACGGATCTTCCTAGGAAGAGAAAATAGAATAGATTTTGTGGGTGAACTGGCGAAAAGGTAAGGATAGGAATAGTATAGATCAGATTGGGGGGATTGATGTAGAGAATGCTGGAGAGACAACTGGAACATTTCGGGGCAAGATAGAAGCCCAGTGTAATGGAAAGTTCATGGACTCTACAAAGGTGACACTATCAAAGACTCCTAGTAATGGGGAACATGGAGATTGAACTATTCGTCTTTTGTAACCAGACAAGGCCTAAAGTCCAGGGATTGGAACACCAACCCAGCCTCAAAACCTATAACCTATAGTTTTCGTGCCTTTAGGATATGCTGGGATTGGAACCCAGCATAATTGTCAGCAGAGTCCAGAGAGACTTCATCCAACATCTGAAGGGAGCAGAGGTGGAGTCCCATAGTCAAACATTAGATGGTGCTCTGGCAGTCTTGCAGAAGAGGTAGAGGAAGGATTTAAGGAGCAAGAGGGATCAAAAACACCACAGAATATGGCCCACAGAATCAACAAGAACTCAAGTGGATTCTCAGAAATCAGGGAGTCTGTATGGTTGTGACCTTGGTCTTCTGTATATATGTTATGGTTGTATGGCTTGGATTTATTGTGAGATTCCTAAAAGCGGGAGAGGAGTCTCCAACTCTTTCACTTGCTTTTGGAATCCTTTTCCTTTGACTGAGTTTTTTTGTCAAGCCTTGATGTAAGAATAAGAATGGTCTGATTGTAGTTTGATTTGAGATACTTGGTTGATATCTCTGAAAGGACCGCTCTTTTCATCTTCCATGAAGTGGAGCTGTGTCTGGTGAAAGAGGAGGTGGGAGGGCAGATAAGAGAAACTGCATTCAAGATGTAACATATGAGAAAAAAATAAATATTTCAAAAATGTGACACTGAACACTGTAGAATGCACATATATAATGGAAAATGGTTTTGCTGCAATGACAGTTCTGTGAAGAAAGCAGAGTACAGTCCCTGTACTGAAATAGGAAATGTGAATATTGTGACAGAAAGAACATTCCCAAAACACAGGTACTTTACTTCTAAAAATTTGAAACACGTAAATAATCCAATCTTGAGATCTGAAGTTCGTTTGAATCTCAGGAACTCTACTTGCTGTGTACTGTTATTCAATCAGCAAACCTGTCTGAAAATTCAACTCCTTTTCAGATCAGCTGCTGCTGTGTGTATGGGAAAGTATGAAATAAGCAAAACTGTTTGTTTTGATCTGATTTTTGCTCTTTTGAGACAGGATCTCATGTGACCCATACTGGCCTCATTCTCCTTATTTGACCAAACCCAACCTTCCTCCTTTGAATTTCCTTCCTTCCTACCCTCCTTCTTTCTTTCCTTCTTCCCTCCCTTCTTCCCTCTCTCCCTTCCTCCCTTTTCCCTCCCTCCTCCCTTCTTTCCTTCCTCCTTTAAAAAAATTATGGGCAGTGTCGCTATGTAGCTTTGATAGGCCTATATTTTTTTTTCTTGGCTTTCTTGTTTCAGACTCTGGAACACACAAAATAATGAGTTTGAATATGACATTTTCATGAATTCTTTATTCTTATTCAGCATTGTTAACTGATATGAATGACTAACAGGAGGTTAACATACTACAATAATTGTCCCACATAAATTATATGGTATATATTACTTGAGGCCTATAACAAAAGACAGGAAAAAAGGGGGATTTTATTAAATTTAGGCCCAAATTTTCTCTCTTCCTGCTTTGTTTACTTTTAGTTTATGCTATCTGTCACCCCAGCCCTATACCTCTTAGGCACCAGCACATAGAAACACATACAAACTTTTGTGCTCACTGTTACAGAAGACTTGGGAAAACCCTGATTGCATGAACTGAAGAAGTAGCCAATTACAGAATCTTGGTTGTGCTACAGAATACTGCCCACTCGGTTTTCAACCAACAGGTTTACTAATTTCTTCATTACCTGACTCCCCTGTTCCAAGATTACTCAATTTTCCACACTCTATCTCTGTTGCCCTACTATAACACTGTTTACCAGCAACTTTAGAGTAAATTATGTGGCTTGTTTAGTCTGTCACTAAGGAAAGCCAGAGCAGGAGCTCAAGGCAGGAACCTGTAGAGAGGAATGGAAATAAAGACCATAAAGAAACACTGTCAAGTTGATAATTGAAGCAAATAAGTATGACATCTATGTAGCCTCTAGTCTTCACCTTATCTTAGTGAGACAAATCCTATTTCTGAATTCCCTCTGGGTAAGACATCAGTTCCTCATTACTTGACATTTGCTCCTCAGATTAGAAGCACTTGCTCTTCCTTAGACATGAACATCCTAGATTTCATCTCCTTTCTTGATCTTTTCACTAGAGGAGCGGATTTGTTTAGATTTGAGAGTTTTCTTTGGGGGTAGAGTTGCAAGAGCAGAGGATGAATATGAAAGAATGGGGAGAAGAGTGGATTTGTGGTACGTTGTGAAACTCACAATGAATCATAAAATGCTTTTTAAAAAGATCAAATTTTTAAAAAATGTTTTTAAAAGATCAACATTGCTGGCAATGCAGGTGATACCTTATGGGTGAACAGTATCTGTTTAGATCATATTGATTCATTTTCCTTTCCTACACCCATACAAACCCATGTTGTATCTGTAGGTCATGTGGAGGTGTTTCCTTACACTTGCTGGATGATTCTGCCTTCAGTTTCACAAACAGAGCTATTTTGGAAGCTGATTCAAAGATAAAAAAAATATCTTTTGATGTCAAAAATTAGTAGTTTTGAGACTTCCGCTTCCGGTCTGGGCCCAGGCAGCAGATCCCTGGCGGCAGCTCTGCACTGAACCTCACAAAACCCGGCAGAAGTGGGGCACCCAGCAGCTCTGACCCAGGCAGTATCTCGGGTAAGGAGACAGCAATACCCACCCCAAACAGGGAGTAACTGGGACCCACTGGGACCCACTGAGACCCAGGGATTTACTCCTGGCCCGGAGCGCCGGCTTCTTCCGGTCTGGGTCGGAGCTCCCAGCAGATCCCAGGCGGGAGCTCTACACCAAATCCCCCGGAACCCAGGGGAAGCAGGGCTCCTAGGGGCTCTAACCCAAGCAGCTTCCTACGCAAGGAGGCAGCAACACTTGCCCCAAACCGGGAGTAACTGGGACCCACCGGGACCCAGGTACCCACTCCTGGCCCCAGCACTGGTTCCTTCCGGTTTGGACCTGAGCACTCTGCAGATCTCAGGCGGCAACTCTGCACCCAATCTCACAGAACCCAGAGGAAGCGTGGCTCCCAGGAGCTCTAACTCGAGCAGCTTCTCAAGCAAGGAGGCAGCAACACCTGCCCCAAACAGGGAGTAACCAGGTCCCACAGGGATCCAGGAAGTCACTCCTGGCCCAGAGCACTGATTCCTTCCGGTCCGGACCAAAGCACTGAGCAGGTCCTGGGCCCTAGCTCTAATCTCAGCAGCAACACCCAACCTAAACAGTTCTGACACAACCAAGAGAACAGGAAAGACAGGTTCCAGCCAGAGACAGCACAGGGAGCACCAAGGAGAACCAGATGGCAAAAGGCAAGCCCAAGAATACAAGGACCATCAACCCAGAACACATGTCATCATCAGAACCTAGTTCTCCCACATTAAGTTCTGAACTCCCCATATCACCAGGAAAGCAAGAGTCAGACCTAAAATCACTTTTAATGATGATGATGGAGGACTTTAAGAAGGACATAAATAACATTCTCAAAGAATCCGAGGAGAACACAGGTAAACAGGTAAAAGCCCTTAAAGAATCACAAGAGAACACAACCAAACAGGTGAAGGATTTATACAAAACCATCCAGGACATAAAAATGCAAATAGAAACAATAAAGAAAACATAAAGGGAGACTACTCTGGAGATAGAAAACCTAAGAAAGAAATCAGGAGTCACAGACGCAAGCATTACCAACAGAATACAAGAGATAGAAGAGAGAATCTCAGGTGCAGAAGATACTATAGAAAATATTGACACAACTGTCAAGGAAAACAAAAAACGTAAAAAACTCTTAACACAAAACATCCAGGAAATCCAGGACACAATGAGAAGACCAAACCTAAGGATAATAGGTATAGAAGAGAGTGAAGATTCACAACTTAAAGGGCCAGTAAATATCTTCAACAAAATCATAGAAGAAAACTTCCCTAACCTAAGGAACGAGATGCCCATAATCATTCAAGAAGCCTACAGAACATCAAATAGACTAGACCAGAAAAGAAATACCTCCCGTCACATAATAATCAAAACACAAAATGCACAAAAAAAGAAAGAATTTTAAAAGCAGTAAGAGAAAAAGTCCAAGTAACATATAAAGGCAGACCTATCAGAATTACACCAGACTTCTCACCAGAGACTATGAAAGCCAGAAGGTCCTGGTCAGATGTCATGCAGACCCTAAGAGAACACAAATGCCAGCCCAGGCTACTATACCCAGCAAAACTCTCTATTACCATAGATGGACAAACCAAGATATTCCATGACAAAGCCAAATTTACACAGTATCTTTCCACAAACCCAGCACTACAAAGAATAATAGAAGGAAAGACCCATTACAAGGAGAGCAATCATACCCTAGAAAGAGCAAGAAAGTAATCCACCTCCAACAAACCCAAAAGAAGATAGCCACACAAACAATGCCTCCCCTTTTAGCAAAAATAACAGGAAGCAACAGTCTCCTCTCCTTAATATCTCTTAATGTCAATGGACTCAATTCCCCAAAAAAAGACATAGACTAACAGACTGGATACGCAAACAGGATCTGACATTTTGCTGCATACAGGAAACCCACCTCAGTGACAAGGACAGACACTACCTTAGAGTAAAAGGCTGGAAAACAATCTTTCAAGCAAATGGTCCTAGGAAACAAGCTGGAGTAGCCATTCTAATATCGAATAAAATTGACTTTCAACTTAAAGATATAAAAAAGGATAAGGAAGGTCATTTCATATTTGTCAAAGGAAAAGTCAATCAACATGAACTCTCAATTCTGAACATCTATGCACCAAATGGAAGAGCACCCACTTTCATAAAAGAAGCCTTACTAAAGCTCAAAGCACATATTGCACCTCACACAATAATTGTGGGAGACTTCAATACCCCACTCTCAGCACTGGACAGATCAGGGAAACGGAAACTAGACAGAAGTACAGTGAAACTAACAGAAGTTTTAAACCAAATGGACTTAACAGATATCTATAGAACATTTCACCCAAAAACAAAAGAATATACCTTTTTCTCTGCACCTCATGGTACCTTCTCCAAAATAGACCATATAATTGGTCACAAGACAGGCCTCAACAGATATAAAAAAATCGAAATAATCTCATGCATCCTATCAGATCACCATGGTCTAAAGCTGGTCTTCAATAACAACAAAGACAATGGAAAGCCCACACTCACATGGAAACTGAACAATACTCTACTCGTTGATAATGGGGTCAGGGAAGAAATAAAGAAAGAAATTAAAGACTTTTTAGAATTTAATGAAAATGAAGACACATCATACCAAAACCTATGGACACACTGAAGGCAGTGCTAAGAGGAAAGCTCATAGCTTTAAGTGCATACAAAAAGAAACTGGAGAGAGAACACACTAGCAGCTTGACAACACACCTGAAAGCTCTAGAACAAAAAGAAGCAAAAACACCCAAGAGGAGTAGACGGCAGGAAATAATTAAACTCAGGGCTGAAATCAACCAAATAGAAACAAAGAGAACTATACAAAGAATCAATAAAACCAGGAGCTGGTTCTTTGAGAAAATCAACAAAATAGATAAACCCTTAGCCAGACTAATCAGAGGGCAGAGAGACAGTATCCAAATCAATAAAATCCAAACTGAAAAGGGTGACATAACAACAGAAACCGAGGAAATTCAACAAATCATCAGATCCTACTACAAAAGCCTATACTCAACAAAATTGGAAAATCTGGATGAAATGGACAATTTTCTAGACAAGTATCAGTTACCAATGTTAAATCAGGATCAGATTAACCATCTTAACAGTCCCATAACTGCGAAAGAAATAGAAGCAGTCATTAAAAGTCTCCCCACCAAAAAAAGTCCAGGTCCAGATGGTTTTAGTGCAGAATTCTATCAAACCTTCAAGGAAGATCTAATACCAATGCTCTTCAAACTATTCCACAAAATAGAAATGGAAGGAACACTACCTAATTCATTCTATGAAGCCACAATTACGCTTATACCTAAACCACACAAAGATCCAACAAGAAAAGAGAACTTCAGACCAATCTCCCTTATGAATATCGATGCAAAAATACTGAATAAAATTCTCTCGAACCGAATCCAAGAACACATCAAAACACTTATCCACCATGATCAAGTAGGCTTTATCCCAGGAATGCAGGGTTGGTTCAATATACGGAAAGCCATCAACGTAATCCACTACATAAATAAACTCAAAGAAAAAACCACATGATCATATCTCTTGACACTGAGAAAGCATTTGACAAAATTCAACACCCCTTCATGATAAAAGTCTTGGAAAGATCAGGAATTCAAGGTTCATACCTAAACATAGTAAAAGCAATATACAGCAAGCCAGTAGCCAACATCAAACTAAATGGAGAGAAACTTGAAGCAATCCCATTAAAATCAGGGACTAGACAAGGCTGCCCACTCTCCCCCTACCTGTTCAATATAGTTCTGGAAGTCCTAGCCAGAGCAATTAGGCAACAGAAGGAGATCAAAGGGATACAAATTGGAAAGGAAGAAGTCAAAGTTTCACTATTTGCAGATGACATGTTAGTATACTTAAGTGACCCCAAAACTACCACCAGAGAGCTCCTAAACCTGATAAACAACTTTAGCAAAGTGGCTGGGTATAAAATTAACTCAAACAAATCAGTAGCATTCCTCTACACAAAGGATAAACTGGCTGAGAAAGAAATTATGGAAACAACACCATTCACAATAGTCACAAATAGTATAAAATATCTTGGTATGAATCTAACCAAGCAAGTAAAGGACCTGTATGACAAGAACTTCAACACCCTGAAGAAAGAAATCGAAGGAGATCTCAGAAAATGAAAAGATCTCCCATGCTCATGGATTGGAAGGATTAATATAGTAAAAATGGCTATCTTGCCGAAAGCAATCTACAGATTTAATGCAATCCCTATCAAAATTCCCACTCAATTCTTTACAGAGATAGAAAGAGCAATCTTAAAATTCATTTGGAATAACAAAAAACCCAGGATAGCGAAAACTACACTCAACAATAAAAGAACTTCTGGGGGAATCTCCATCCCCGATTTCAAGCTGTACTACAAAGCAATAGTGATAAAAACGGCATGGTATTGGAACAGAGACAGTCAGGAGGATCAATGGAATAGAATAGAAGACCCAGAAATGAACCCCCATACCTATGGTCACTTGATCTTCGACAAAGCAGCTCAAACTATCCAGTGGAAAAAAGACAGCATTTTCAACAAATGGTGCTGGTCCAACTGGAGGTCAACTTGTAGAAGAATGCAAATTGATCCATACTTATCTCCTTGTACAAAGCTCAATTCCAAGTGGATCAAGGACCTCCACATAAAACCAGCTACACTGAAACTAATAGAAGAGAAAATAGGGAAAAGCCTTGATCACATGGGCACAGGGGAAAAATTCCTGAACAGAACACCAATGGCGTATGCTCTAAGATCAAGAATTGACAAATGGAATCTCATAAAACTGCAAAGCTTCTGTAAAGCAAAGGATATGGTCAACAGGACAAAGCGGGAACCAACAGACTGGGAAAAGATCTTCACCAACCTTACATCTGATAGAGGGCTAATATCCAAGGTATACAAAGAACTGAAGAAACTATATTCCAGACCATCAAATAACCCTATTAAAAAATGGGGTAGAGAGTTGAACAAAGAACTCTCAACTGAGGAAACTCGAATGATTGAGAAACATCTAAAGAAGTGTTCAGCATCCCTAGTCATCAGGGAAATGCAAATGAAAACAACACTGAGATTCCACCTCACACCAGTCAGATTGGCTAAGATCCAAAACACAGGTGACAGCAGATGTTGGCGAGGATGTGGAGAAAGAGGAACACTCCTCCATTGTTGGTGGGATTGCAAGCTGGTACAACCACTATGGAAAGCAGTCTGGCGATACCTCAGAAAATTGAACATAGTGTTACCTGAGGACCCAGCTATAACCCTCCTGGGTATATACCCAGAAGATATTTCAACATGCAACAGGGCCATATGCTCCACTATGTTTATAGTGGCCTTATTTATAATAGTCAGAAGCTGGAAAGAACCCAGATGTCCTTCAACAGAAGAATGGATACAGAAAATGTGGTACACTTACACAATGGAGTACTACTCAGCTATTAAAAACAATGAGCTCATGAAATTCTTAGACAAATGGATGGAGCTAGAAAATATCATCCTGAGTGAGATGACCCAATCACAAAGAACACACATGGTATGCATTCACTGATAAGCGGATATTAGCCCCAAAACACACCATACCTAAGATGCAACGCATAAACCTCATGAAACTCAAGAAGAAGGAGGAAGACCAAAGTGAGGGTGCTTTTGTCCTTTTTAGAACGAGTATCAGAAGATTCAACCAGAGCTCCCAGGATCTAAACCTCCAGCCTGAGAACAGACAGGGGCAAGCTGTCCTCTGAGAGGCTCTAACCAGCAGCTGACTCAGACAGATACAGACATCCAGAACCAAACAGTGGATGGAGCTTGAGGACTCTTATAGAAGAATAGGGGGAAGGATTGTGGGCCCTAAGGAGATAGGAACTGCACAGGAAGATCAACAGAGGAAACCAACCTGAACCCTTGGAGCTCTCAGAGACTGAATCACCAACCGTGGAGCATACCTAGTCTACACAGATCTACCTCCATGGGCTGGACCTAGGCCTCCCTGCACATATGTTGTAAATGTGCAGCTTGGTTTTCATGTAGGTCGCAAACATCTGGAGTGGGGGCCATCCCAAAACATGCAGCCTGTATATGGAGTATGGTCTAGCTGGGTGCCTCTGGCCTCAATGGGAGAGGAAGCACCTAGCCTCTCAGAGACTTAAAGTGGCAGGGTGGGGGATACAGGGAGGGGTACTCAGAAAACAAGAGATGGGGAAGGATTGTGGGAGGGGGTGACTGGGATGGGTTATAAAGTGAATAAGCAAAAAAATAAAATTAAAAAAAATAAATAAAATAAAATAAAAAAAAACAAAACGAAACAAAAAAATTAGTAGTTTCTAGGAATCAGACTTATCACAGCTCATTAAAAGCTTTGAGTCTGACTCAAGCCCTGTCATAGTCATAGCACAAATGATTGCAGTATCTGGAGCAAAACTCAACCACAGAATTCCAGCAGTCTGTGAAAACTCTGAGATTAGAAGCTTGTCCATTTTGTCATCTGCATACTAATTCAACATCTAGCCAAGAGTACCTACTATGTGAGTGGACAGTCACCCCTTTCGATGGTGCAACTGCTCAGCAGGAAGCCACAGCACACACTGTGTGCATGCAAGCTTTGCAGAAGATTAGCTTTAGATAATTTGGCTTTAGCTTGCTAATATAATGTAACCTTTCATCAATTTTGATAGCATCAAAAATAGTCAAGCCATCAATGTCAGCCATATTAGGGCCCTTCCCTAAAAACTTGAATTATAAATTAAAAGTTTATTCATAAACTAGATAGTCATTCTAAATGTTGAAAATACCAAAGGACTTATAATCAACCTTAGGTGATGAACATGGCAATTGAGAGAAGTGGGGAAGAGAGAGAGAGGAGATATGAAAGGAGACTGAGAGGGGGAGAAAGAGAGAGAGAAATGGAGAGATTGAGAAAGGGAAGGAGAGAGAATGGAGAGGGAATGACAGAGGTGGAGAGAGAAGGAGGAAAACAAGAAAACAAGAGGGGGGAGAAGACTTGGGATGGGGAGAAGGAAGAGAAAAGAGAGGAGTTAGAGGGAAAATAGGGAGAAGTATCAAACATAGATAGATGCACATATCTATTGAATCTCCATGAGATTGGAAAAATGATCTTTCAGTTTCCCAAAACATAAGCTCTAGTTAGAGCTTCTCTTAACCCTTGCTAATTCTCTTATTTTCTTGAAATGCTCTCAGAGCTTCACAATACATTCACTCCTGTCAAATTTAGATCTCTTGGGTTTCTTCTTTAAGAATAACAAAAGTTTTTTTTTCTGAAGCAAATATCCTTTCAGTCATGAAATAACTTCATGGAAATAGCTTTTTTTAAGATTACCAATTTATTTATTTATTATTATTATTATTAAAGTTATTTAATTGAAAATAGATTTTTATCACTCAATATATTCTGATTGTGGTTCCCCTCCCCTACTCCTTGCAGGTCTTCCCCATTTACCCTTCAACCTGGATCCACCCCTTTCTGTGTCTCATTAATATATAAATGTATCTAATGGACAATCAACTAAAATAGAATAAATTGGAAAAAAATTGTAATATGACAAAACCAAACAAGAAAAAGGACCAAGAAAAAAAACCACAAGAAACACATATAGCTATAGATGCTTGCGTATTTGCACACACAAGATTCTCACAAATCCCAAAAACTAGAAAACAAAGTGTATACACCAAAGACATATGAGGTAAAAACAAAACAATAACAATAACAAAAAATACTCTGACATGACAGTATGAGATAAAGAACCTCCAAAGATAACATTGAATTTGTTTTGTGTTGGTCATCTACTGATCACGGGACCCGTCATTAAGAGTAGTTTATTTCTTCAATGAGGATTTTCTCAGAGAAAACTAATTTGTCATTTGCAGTGACTTTCAATTACAAGTAGCTTTGTGGTTAGGGATAGCTGTATGTGTCTACTTCTCATTTCAGGTCAAGAACCCATATTTTGCACCAGCATATCTTGCAGACAGGTCACTCTTGTAGAGTGAAGAGTTTGTAGATATGTTGTATTTACCTTTCTTCTTTAGTAGAATGTGGAGCACCTTCCAGAGCCATGAATAATAGTCTGTAAGGGTGAAAGCTCTAAGTGGACAACAGCTTGATTTCTCCATATTCAATGGGCTCTGAAGGTGTCCTCAGCAATAGGGCCTTAACTCCAATTTGTGGAAAGCCTCCAATAGTGTCAGTAATAGCCTAAGTTGTTTGGGCATTCTCATGGGATCTTTATGACCAACAACTCAATGAGTATTTCATTTCTGATACTGAAATCTCATTTGATGACAAGAGATGTCCAGTTGGGACTGTATCTCCTCCTTTATTTGGCAATTTATATGGCTTTCATACACATATATATTATAGAAAACTGCTAGTGTATTATATATGCTTATGACCCCTCAAATGGTCCTTAGTTTTAGTTGTCCCTCCTAGTATTTCCTCCCTTGTCCCCTCCTCTCTCCCTGCTCATTTGATCCTCCCATTCCAGTCTTCCCACCTCAAACAGCCATAACTATCATTTCTATTTCATCTTCTGAGCTAGGTCCATCCCTCTATGGTATACAGATTGTAACTTGCTTGTCAATTTTTAACAGCTAACACATATAAGCAAACACATACCATATTGTCTTTCTGGGACTTGACTCCAGATGATATTTTTTTCTAGTTCCTTCCATTTCTCTGTGGATTTTATGATTTCACTTTTTAAAGGGCTAAGTAATATTCTATTGCATAAATGTACCACATTTCCTTTATCTCTTTATTTATAGAGACATCTAGATTAGTTCCAATTTCTAGCAATTAGAAGTAGAGCAACAATGAATATGGTCGAGTAACTGTCTCAGTAGTATTAGAATGAAGCATCCTTTGGGTATATGGCCAAGAATGGTATATCTGGATCCATGCAGGATTCCTGTCTCTCTGAGTAACCAACACACTGATTTCCGTTATGGCCGTGCAAGTTTGCAGTCTGACAAGCAATGCAGGAGTGTTCAGTTCATCTTGCTAAACATCCTCACCAGGTGTCATTTGTCTTATTGAACTTGTGAATTTTAACTGATATAAGATAAAATCTTAAATTAGTTCTGATTTGAATTTCCCTGATGTCTAAAGATGTTGAAGACTATTTTAAGTGTTTCTTGCCATTTGAGTTTTCTCTATTGATATTTCACTGTTTAGATTTGTGCCTCATTTTTAAATTATGCTGTTTTCCTGATGTTCTGTATTTTTTCTTTAATTATTTATATATTTTGGATTGTGACGCTTCTGTTGGATGTTTAGTAGGAAGCATCATTGTCCATTCTGTATCCTGTCACTTTGTCTAAATGATGATGTCCTTTGCCATGCAGAAACTTTTCAGTTTCATACGGTTCCACTTATTAATTGTTGTTTTTAGTGTCTGTGATATCTGTCTTCTGAAAACAAAATCTTTTCCTGTGTGAATGAGTTCAAGACTACTCACCCTTTTCTCTTCCATTAGATTTAGTGAATCTGGCCATATGTTGAGGTCTTTTTTTCATTTGGAGTTGAGTTTTATGTAGGGTGATAAGTATGGATCTATTTGCATTCTTCTACATGCGGACATCCACTTTCGCCAGCATCATTTTTGAAGATGCTGAGTTTCTTCCTGTATCCATTTCTGGTTTCTTAATAAAATATCAGATGTCCATAGGTGTATGTAAAGACTTAGGAAATAACATGCTAATAAGGCTAAATAATCTCTCATTCATATACTGACCTATCTGCTTTCTAAGTCATTATATTGTGTTTCTTTAAAAATCTGTGGCTTAATGCACTATGAATTCAGTAGTTAATGAACACACAGGTGAAGAAATACATACATGAAAACTGGTAATATGCATTAATGAAAGATGAGTTGGCCATGAAGAGCAAGGCTGTACCATGTCCTGGAAAGAGACTATTCCTCACATTGATTGGGGAAAAGTTTAGGAGGGCTTGAGTTGTATGTGACAAACAGTGATTTTGTGATTGTGATCAAGGGGAAAAGTTTTCTTGGTTGAGACAGTATGCTTACATCTTTAAGGTGTAGTGGAGATAATATGAAAGCACAAGTTTGATTAAATGAAAAGGTTTGCAAATACCTTGATTAAACTGTGATTTAAAATGCTGTGATTAAACTGGCAGGTTAACACATCTTCAAGGCCTGTAAAGATAGTGTAAACTTTATCCTGGTAGAAATAAGAAATCAGTAATGATCTTTTAGCAAGGAAGTACTTTATTAAGAATGAGTGAGGAGTACTGGATATAATACAGTGTTGGAGTGTAGGAAATGCAGAATACAGTCAGAAAGCACTTCAGTGGTCCTTGATAGCAACAGGACTACAAATAGGCAGGATTTCCCTCAGAGACATTTTGAGATTTTTAGTGTCTTTAAAGAAGAGCCAAGTTTCATTCAACATGAAACAGCCAAAGTGTTTCAAGCAGGGTCTAAAGAAGGCTGGATGGTTGTGCCTCAGAGATAGAATCCAGGAAGCCCACTGTGGTGGATCTGGGAGATTGTATGTCAGAGCGGAGCCAATAAAGACTGTCTGGACAGAGCATTAATAGCGCTACAGAGGGAGAAAACAGATTTCCCCTCTCATAAATAAGATAAAAAGATACATGAAAAGATTCAGAAAACAGAGATGAATATTAGCCTAAAGTCACACAATGTAAACCTCTGTTATTAACTGAGGAACCCAGGGATCCTGGAATATTTGTACCTGGAATCATATTTGAATACTAACTATACTTTTGTATATCTATAGAAGCTGAAAACATGTCTAAACAGATCTGGTAGACCTGGTCTTTACTTTTCTGGTGCTTTGATAATTTTTTTTAAATTAGTTTCATCATTTTGTTGCCTTTAACTCTGTTTACTGGAGATAAAGAAAAACAAACATAGCACCAGGGTGTGTTTTCATAGGAGTGGTGATTTCACTGAATACTACTCCCCTTCCTGAAGCACTAAGACAGATTAAAGTCATTTCTAGTTGGACCACTGGCAGCTAGTAAATAATTCATTCCAAAAAATTACTAGACTCCAGAGATAAGAAATTATATATTATGATATAGTGACAAAAATCAATGAAATGAAGCAATCTGAACACAGTCTCAGATTATATAGCTTGTTAGTAAATCACAATTCGTTTGTGTAACTATGTACAGAGTGTGAGAGAACGAGGCTAGTGAACATTTATTCATGTAGTATAAATACCAGATTCTAGAACTGTATGACATCTACCTAACTAGGAAACAAATTTATTGTAATTCATGTAATTAATTACTCTGAAAAAGAAATAAATTCACAACAGCCAATTTGTAAATAAAGCAAAACATATCTTTGTCTTCTCTTAGAATCAATCTCATAGTCACTTTAATATGTTATGTTTCTGTAACGTATACTATGCCTCAGAAATGAGGTTAGATATAATTTATTCTTTATGAGAACTTATGAACAAATAATGTGTTAAGACTATCATAAGTAATAATTAAAATTAATAGTTGTGTGTGAGTTGCATATATGTGTGCTTACATACAAGCATACATGTGTGACTCATCTCTGTGTATGTATATCTGCATATGTCTGTGTATGTGTACATATATTCATGTACGTATGTACATGTGGAGGCTAGTATTGATTTCAGGTATTTTCTTTGATCAGTCTTTATGATTATTTCTTCAGACATGCAGTTACAAAGAACATTCATCAGGTTATTGAGCTCTAGGAATTTGCCTGTCTCTGCCTCTCTCCACACCCCTCTCAGTGGGATTATAGACTAACACTGCTGTGTCTGCGGACCAGGGAACCTGAACTCAGGTCTCTATGTTAACATAGCAGATATTTAATTGACAGCACCATATCCCTAGTCCTAATTTTACTTTTGGTATTGAAAAAAATAGCTCCCTCTGAGTTCGAGGCCAGCCTGGTCTACAGAGTGAGTTCTAAGACAGCCAAACCCTGTCTCAAAAAAAAAAAAAAAAAAAAAAAAAAAAGGAAAGAAAGAAAATAAAGCTCCCTAAAGAGTGAATTAAAGAAAAGAAGCATACATGCATTAATCTATTAAAATTATAAAAGAAAGGACATTTGTTGACAAAGACAAAAAGACAGATTACAGAATGTTGGATGCAAAGAAGAAGTTCTAGAAAGCTTTGGTCAATCATTACATTGTGACAATGAAATGGGAGAATACTAGTGGTGCTAGAACATCTTTGGGACTTAGTGAAGACACAGAATGCCAGTGCCAAGGACACTGCACACCTCCTATTAGCATTCTGTCTAAACTCCACCTCCACAGTTACCTGGCAACAGCCAGGTATGCTCCTCCCTGCAGCTACCTGGCAACAGCCAGGTAGCCCTGCCCACTATTATAAAAAGGGCTATCTGGCATGGCCACCTCTCTCTCTCTCCCTTCTGCCCTAAATAAACTCTCTTTGTGAAACCCCCTGCCCTGGCATCTTCTCTTCCAAGCTGCTCCGCGATTCAAAATAACAACACCTCCTATCTTTACTCATTGTTATTTTTGCCCCTTCATGCCTTCTGAAGGATAATTTTCCATCATCTTAAAATGTTCTCTTATTACTGCATTAGCCAGTTGAAAGTTAATGTTTTATCCTGTCATTTAAAAAAAAAAAAAACACAAGGGAAGCATATCCATTAGGTGCCACAAAATATTTACCAGAGACTTCCTGTTTCTCACGCCTCCTATAGAAAGTCAGCATACTTGCTGAAACCCCAGTGTCACATGAGTGATTTTAAAGTGAGATGAATTTATATTGAAATTGATTTTCTTAACAGTTATTAATTTTTACAACATAAAAAGAAATAATTACAAAATTTTATTTCAAATTCAGAAATTAAAACACTTTTTCTATTCAGATAAAACTCAGTTCTCATGTTTACGATTTACCAAGTTCAAAGAAGAGCATACACAGTTGAAAAAGAGAGTGTTCTAGTGCCCCTCCAAGTCTATAAATGTATCAACTTTCCCTGAATGGAGTCACAGACCTGTTGCAAGCATTTTGACATACTTCTCCATCTTTATAACTGACTTATAGTAGTTTAGATAGATTTGGAATTGGAGCCTCACCTTGATGGATTGCAAATATTTTCTGTCAGTATGTGGCTTATTTGTTTTCTGAGCTAACAGGATCTATTGAATAATAGTAATTTTGATTATTTAAGTTTTTCTTTACTTATTATTGTTTTGTATGATAGAATAATTTTGTCAGCTTAATACAACATGGAATCACCAGAAAAGGGAGTGTCAATGAGACAATATCTTCATTGTTTTGGCCTGTGGGTTTGTCTGTGTGAATTGTCTTGATAATTGAAGTAGAATGCCCTAGACCATTGTTGGTGGCACCATTCCCTATATAGAGTTTCTGAATAGGATAAAGAAGAGAAAGCAGGTGAGAACAATAAGCATGTGTTTTTGTTTTTCTGTTTTTATTCTTAATAGTGGATATGATATGATTAGGTTCTTGATTTCCTGCCTGATTTCCCAAAATGATGAACTGTAATTTGAAATCCAAATAAATCTTTCCTCACCTAAGTATAATTTAGTCAGGGAATCTACTCAACAAAAACAAAACCCATGTCCTAAGAAATATTCGTGTATAATGATGTTGGAGATCAAATACATTATACTCTTTCGGAAGCATTGCAGTTTTAGATGTGAGGTATGATTACTCTGTTATTACTCACTGGCCAGTCATCTCAGAATCGCTGATGGAAAATGTGTACCATTTCCCCATTGGATGGACTTTTAGTCTTAATAGAAACGGGTTTTATGCTGAGAATGCAATTATATTTCTACATCGTATTCCACTTGATTGTCCTATCTGTTTAATTTTAGGATAATGGCATGAGATTATGAATATAGTAGATATTAGATATCATCAATTTCTTTTCTATCTTAGACTCCTTAAGATTTTTCTTTTTTGCCCTGAATAAATGAATAAAATTGTAATTGATGTGAAAATATGAATCCCTAATAAAAGTTTGTGGCTTTGGAATGGCCATTTTAATTATACAGAACTTTACTGAGATGTATAGAGGTTGAAACAAGGCAGGTATCTGAGTGGCTTCCTGAAACCAATTATGTGATATTCTTATTTGTGAGTTATTTATATTAAAGTGAGTAAATTAAAAGAAAATGTAAAAGAAAAATAAAGTAGTGCTGGTGCTTCTGTTTTGTTTGATTTTTTAAGAATAAAAATGTAAGTCTTTGCATTAACCAATAAATAAAATTAGCTTATTGATGTCCATGCTTTTAAATGGGTAGGACTTGAATAGGATTATATTTAACCTTAGGTTCAATTTGGGGACGATAAATTATTTTTGCAATTCTAAAATTTGTAAAACATATACTTTTTAGTTGTTCTTAGTTTCTCTCAGCAGCATTTTGTATTTTTACAACAAGTGCCATGCTTATTTTTTTTCCTTTTTTTATTGGATATTTTATTTATTTACATTTCCGATGTCATCCCCTTTCCTCATTCCCCCTCCCTAAAGCCCCAATCTCATCCCCTCTCCTTTTTGCTTTTATACCATTTTAATTACATGTAAATCTTAAGATCCATTCTAGGTTGATGGACTAGCAATACAATAGATGCAAATAGTCAAGGAACAAGCAAGACAATAAACACAAATAGTCAAGGAACAAGCAAGGCAATAAACATTCCCATGATTACTGTTTCTAAGGGCTTATCAGGATGACCAAAATATCTGAGCCAACTTCCCCATCCTAGCCCAAAGTCATTTTCATGTCTGAAGCCTACTTCTGAGTTCTAGCCTAAAATTTAGATTCCTGCCTGGAATTACTTCTTTATTCTAGCATAAGATTTAGATTCCTACCTGAAATTACTTCTTTGTTCTAGGCTAATGTTATATTCCTGTCTGAAGCTTACTTCCTTGTCCTTGGAAGATGTCATATTTCTGCCAAGCAGCCCATTTTCTTGTCCTTGGCCCATATCACATTCTTTCCAAGCAGCCCCCAAAGCTCTCTGCCTCTCCCCCTTTTTTTATTTCCTAAGCAAATCTGAGCCTGTCTTAGGTTGTTCTGCCAAGAATGCCTTCCTTACCAGTCATGTAATATGCATTATCAAAAGCAATGCATTTCTGACTTGGGTTGGTAAGGCTCTGAGCAGAGTTTTACCTTTCCTTGGCTTGGCAGCCTGTTAATTTAAAAACTCTGTCTTGGGGTCCATTTTCAGGTTCAAGCCATGTAGTTTGGCTGCCAACATGTTGATGTTGTTAGAGACAAACTTTAACACAATGGACAGGAATAAAAGTATTCCCAGGACAAAAAGGGCTAGTATGATCAAGCTATATTTGCCATTCTTGAAGCTTGACCAAATGGAAATACTGACCTCAGGCCATGGGTAATTTTATCAGCAGTATCTACCACATCAACACTTAGCAGAACAGCCTTCTTGAAATTCTCCTGCATAAATGAAACACACTTCATCAACAAAGATAGACATTACTTCAGAGGATAGGGGTAGCAAAAAGTTTTCCAAGCAAACGGAATGAAGAAGCAATCTGTAGTAACCATTCTAATATCTAATAAAATTGTCTTTCAACCAAAACACTCATCAAAGGAAAAATTCACACAGATGAAGTCTCAATTCTGAACATCTTTGCCCTATATGCAAGGGCAACCATATTCATAGAAGAAACATTACTAATGATTAATTTGCACATTGAACCCACAAATTAATAGTGAGAGAATTTAGCATTTTACTCTCACCAACAGACAGATTCACTGAGGTAGACCTTAAACAAAGAAATAAAGAAAACAACTCAGGTTATGATCCAAATGGACTTAACAGAAAACTACAGAACCTTTCACCCAAATGCAAAAGAATATACCTTTTTTGAAGCACCTCACAGAACCTTCTCCAAAATTAACAATACAATTGGACAAATAGTAACTCTCAACATGTATAAAAAATTGAAATAACCCCTTGTATCTTATCTGATCACCATAGATTAAAGCTTGACATCAACAACAACAGAAAACCTATATCCTCATGGAAACTGAACAACTCTGTACAGAATGAGTAGTCAAGAAAGAAATAAAGAGTGAAATTAAAGACTTTCTAGAATTCAATGAAAATGAATGCATAACATACCCAAACTTATGGAATACAATGAAAACAGTGGTAAGAGGAAAATTCATAGAAGTAAGTGCCTAAAAATTGGAGAGTTTTCACACCAGCAATTTAATAGTATGACTGAGAGAGCTAGAAGAATAAGGAGGAGGAGAGTGAGGAGAAGAAGTAGAAGGAGGAGGAGGAGAGGAGGAGGAGAGGAAGAAGAGGAGAAAGAAGAGGAGGAGGAAGCAAAAGTAGCAAACATATCCAAGAGTAGATGTCAGGAAATACTTAAACACAGGGATGAAATCAATGAATTAGAAACAAGGAGACCAATACAAAGAGTAAACAAAACCAAAAGTTGGTCTATGAGAAAATAGAAAAGATAGACAAATCCGTAGTCAAAGTAAAAGACTAATATCCAAAATATAGAGAGAACTCAAGAAACTAGACACCAGCAAACCAAATAAGCCAATTAAAAATGGGGTACAGATCTAAACTGACAATTCTCAGCATACAAATCTCTAATGGCTGAGCAGGATTTAAAGAAATGTTCAACATTCTTAGTCATCAGGGAAATGCAAATAAAAACTACTGTGAGATTTCATCTCACATCTGTCCGAATGGCTCTGATTTAAAAAAAAACTCAATTAATAGCACATACTGGCAAGGATGTGGAGCAAGGCAAACACTCCTTCTTGATGCTGATAACAATGCAAACTTGTACAACTACTTTGGAAATCAATTTGGTGGTTTCTCAGAAAATTCAGAATAGTTCTATCTCAGGACCCAGGTCTACCACTCCTGGGCATATATCCACAAGATGTCCCTCTATACTACTGGGATACTTAGTCAACTATGTTCATAGTATCCTAAAGTATAGAAACTGGAAACAACTTAGATTTCTCTTAACAGGTAAATGGATATGGAAAAAGTAATACATCTTCACAATGAAATATTCAGCTATTAAAAACAAAGGCATCATAAAATGTGCAGGCAAATGAATGGAAAAAGAGAATACCATCTTGAGTGAGGTAACCCAGACATAAAAAGACATGTAAGGTGTGTACTCACTTATAAGTGAATGTTACCCATAAAGTGTGAGATAACCATTCTGCCATCCAGAGACCCAAATAAAGTAAGTAATAATGAGGACTCAAGTGAGGATGCATGAATTTCACTCAGAAGAGGAAACAAAATAGTTGTTAGAGGTGGATGAAGAAATGGAACTGGGTGGTAAAGAGGTAGGGAAGGGGAGCAGTGATGGAGATTAGATATGGGCAGTATCAGGAGACAGCTGGGAGTGAGAACAGAAGTCAACTGTGTGCATTTGGGACTACCTGGAGACCTGGAAAGGGGGAAGCTCCTCAGAGTCTATAAGCAATAACCCTAGCTGAGACTTCTACTAGTGGGGGATATGGAGACTGAAATTACCACCTCTCATAGCATGTTAGGATAGGACTTCTAGTGGAGAGAGGGTGACATCAACCCATCCATAAAACCTTCAACTCAAAATCTATTCTGCCAAGATATGAAGGGATAAGAATGGAGCAGAGACTGAAAGAGTGGACAATCATTGACTTTCCCAAATTAGGACTCATCCCATGTGAGAGAGCCAACCCCTTACACTATATGATACTCTGCTATTCTTGCAGACAGGAATTTAATGTGCCTGTTTTCTGAGAGCCTTCATCCAGCAGCAGATGGAAACAGATACAGAGAACCACAGCCAAACTCAGGCAGAGCTTGGGAAGTCTTGTGGAAAAGTAAGGGAAACAAGTGATTGAGTTATAAGGGTCAAAGACCTATAGAGTCAACTAAACCAGACCCATGGGGGCTCACAGAGACTGAACCACCAACAAAAGAACATGCAGAGGCTGGACCTAGACCCACCCCCTACATATTTGTAGCAGATGTGCAGCTTGGTCTTCATGTAGGTCCCCTAACAAATGGAGCAGGGGCTGTCTCTGACTCTGTTCCCTGTGATTGGATCTCCTCCCTAACTGAATTGCCTGGTCTGGTCTCAATGTGAGAGGATGAACTTAGTCCTTCGAGGACTAGATGTCCTAGGATGCGGTGACACACAATGATGGGTTCCATTTATCTGAGGATACAAAGAGAGAGAAATAGGGGAGGGATTTGTAAGGTTGAGACTGTGAGAAGACAAGGGAGGGAGGCTTCATTTGGGATGTAAAGTGAATAAATAAATTATTGAGAGAAAAAAACAAGTTAAGCATGCCATGGTGATCAAACCAGTGCATTCTCCTATGATCTGTTTCAGTTCCTGCCTTGAAGTTCATGCCTGTGTTCCTTTCCTGACTTCTTGCTTTGGTTTCCTCAGTGACTGACTATAACTAGTAAGCCAAATAAAACCTTACCTCTCCCAAGCTGGATTTTGTCTATGTTTTATTCCAGAAACAGAGAAGAAAACTAGCGCAGATGATGAAAGTATGCAACTTGACATTCTTCTCTGTATTTGAAGAATAATGTCAGTCATTCCCTGTTAAGTGATCTGTAGGCTATCTCAGCATTACTTTTTCTCTTTCTGACAGGGTCTCTAATATGGATTTTCTGTGGAGCCAAAGCTGGCCTCTGACTCAGGATACCAGTATATGTCAGTAGTCTCTAAAGTCATAAGTAAGAGATGTAAGCATACAATTAGAAAATTTAAGAACTTTTAGAATCGTATGTATATCTTAATGATCTATAGAGATGCAAAATCAATAGCAAACAAGAATTTTGTTGAGTTTTACAAGATCGTGGGACTGCCAAGAGTGAATATTTCAAGGCTAGAGATTCTGGACAAGTTGATATCACAGTTCATTTCCATGGATAGTCTGCTAAAACAACCGATTATTGTTCTCCTTAAGTGTGTGTTTGTGTGTGGGAGGGGTGACACTTTCCTTCAGAACTTCAACATAAAGCCTATCCACATTACTGATGACAAGATTTGTGACAATCTGATTTGAATATTGATTTCATCTAAGAAATACCTTCATGGAATACACAGATCAACAGGACAAATAAGGGTACTACAGTCTAGTCAAACTGATATGTACCAATTATCAGTACACATGCATATTATTTTATTTTGCTGTTATGTGTGCATATACATACACTCATAGGTATATGTTCATGTGTGTGTACATGTATATGGAAGCATTGATGTCTTCCTTGATTGCTCTCCACCTTGGCTTTTGATACAGAGTCTGTCAGCAAACCCACAGCTCATCAATTTGGCTACCCTGATGAGCAAACTCCAAGAATCCTAATGCATCAGTCTTCCTAGAGCTGGAATTACAGATGCCACCATGCCTGGCTTTAATAAGGGTGCTAGAAATAGAATCGAGGTCTTTATATGTGCTTGCCAGGTACTTTACTGTTTGAGGCATCCTCTCAACCTCAATTTTATTTTATTCTGGTATATAAGATGTATTATAATAATACAGATATATTTTTAGAAAGAAATGAATCATAAAGCAAAAGGACATTTCGACTATTTTCTTCTTGACTCCCAGTAAACTTTGAACATTCTGTGAAACATATGTTATTCTAAGAAATGCTGTAAACTAAGATGAAGGGCCATTATAATAAATAGTAACATAATGAAAAAGTATTATTATTCTCTCTCAAGGCAAAGAAGGGAAAGTTGAGGAGAGACTGCAGTCAGCAGCAGCAGTCAGCAGAGAACTAGAAGTATGAGTTTGACTTGGACCATGGTACTGGGGACAAGGGAGTATTAGGGGACTGGATGAACAGTGTGACAGCTGTGAGGGGTCTTAAATGACCTCTGGACTTGGGATCATTGATAGATCTAACATGATTGTTTACTGTGCCCATTCTGGACATGGCAGATGTATGTGTTTCTGTTTAGTCATGTGGACATTATCTTACTGGCATCAAGAACTAGTCTTGAAAACATCTATGAGCTACAAACTAAAGAAGGGGGTTTACAGTCAACACTTACAATTTAAAAAAAGAGAGCTATTGTAGTCAGAAGGCCTGCCTACATTAAAAATTATATTATATTAATTAAACAGGCTACCATGTAGCCAGGGCTCATCCTATTGAAGGGATGATAAATGTTTTGTGTGCAATATCTAAACCTGACTTTTAAACAGGTGATGAGATAAGAATTGTCATTCCCATTTTTAAAGATGAAGAAAGAGATGCTTAAAAATGCTAAATATCTTCTTGAACAGATCTAGAAAGAAGAACTGAAATGGAAACACAGAGTTATCCCAACTCTAAGCACATTGTGTTATAGTGCAACCTATTTAAGGAGGGACTTGGTAAAGAAAAGTGCTGTACTTGAGTGGAGAGAGAATAGATGGAGTAGAAGTGTGGACTCAGTTTTATCATTTCCAAGCATAATTTTGTTACAAAACCCCATGGAGTGGTTGCTTAAAAACATTGCTCTTTAGAATCAGGCAGACTACGAGAGGGTTTTTTTTCAATGCAGTCCCTAACCTGTGAAACTGGGATTCAGGACAATGTCATTTGCTTGTTATTAGAAGTTATTTATAGACAATACAAGTCTTGTATTTCCCCACTGTGAATAAGGAAATCCTCCAGCATATCCCAGAGACCTATAAAAGAATCAAGATAACTTCCCTCCTTGACTGTTATAAGGAGCCATAGGTATACACTAAAAACAATCCATTTCTTCAGAAGTGCTTCTTCTAACCAGCATTTATCTTACTGTTTTGTTGTTTTGTTTTTGTTTGGGTTTTTTTTTGGTTTTGGTTTTCCGAGACAGGGTTTCTCTGTATAGCCCTGTCCATCCTGGAACTCACTCTGTAGACCAGGCTTGCCTCGAACTCAGAAATCCTCCTGCCTCTGCCTCCTAAGTGCTGGGATTAAAGACGTGCGCCACCACTGTCCGGCTATCTTACTGTTTTAAATAATAAATGCACTGTCAGAAAATAGCTAAATAGTTTCATTAAAGCTGTAAAAGATGTAAACATGAGTTTTTTTTCACTTTCTAAAGTAATGGAAAATAAATTCTGAAAACAGAAAACAAAAACAAATGGAAAAGAAACTCTCAAAGCAAGGAAATGGAGCTGAAGAGTCTGTAACTACTTAAGTTAAGCTCTCGAGACTCCTAAGCAATATTAAAACATATTCTCTGAAAAACTAAACCAAATATGATCACTTGAGATTGTGAGATCAGTATAAGTCTTGAATGCATTTTATGCATTGGATATATGCCTTGGATTTATATGCATTAGATGCATATAAGTCTTGAATCCAGTCCAAAGCACTGACAGAGGATATACACCTCTCATTCCTAAGTCTGCTGCCTCTGGCCCTGGAATTACCCTGCTGTATGATGTACATACATGTTAAATGACTAGATGGAACAATTGGATGATGTGACTATGTCTGTGAACAAAAAAAATGTTCCTCTCAATTTGCTCTTACTTCATTGACTGCCTACCACAAAGGTCTAAGGGACTTCAAAGTACAGTCTACCTGTGCAGAGAATTATTTGGTACAATGATAAATTACTTAACCAAGCCAAATAAAAATATATTAAATGTAAAAGCAGATGAACAAAACTACATGAAAATTATATCATCTAAGTAATGATAACTGTGACGAAATCCCACCCAGTGCAGTAGATGTTTACAGAGTAGATTTCCATTTAGGTTAATTAACTAAGTTGTACACTTTGTTAAAATTTGATATTAGTCTCATGTAAAATTTTCCATTAAAACTAATTGTCTTTTCTTAATTACTATGAAATTATATCCTTTTGGTTGTTTTGTTTTGGGTTTTTGTTTGTTTTATTTTGTTTAAAGGCTGTGAAACAGTATAGACAGATAATACAAGACTTCCTTAATTGAAAGCAAAAAAAAAAAAAAAAAAAAAAAAATGAAGGAAGGAAGTCTTCCAAGAATGTGACTTAGAATTTCTTGATGCTGTATTTACAATCCTGACAAACACAGGCAAACAAAACTAATAAATGAAAAGGACCTTCAGATCTTTAGATGTCAAACACTTTTAGAATTAGGAAAACTCCATTGTTTGAGTGTTTCCACTTAAGGGGCAATTAGAAAACAGCCCTTTTCAATAAAGTAGTGTCTATGTGATGTTTAGACAGTAAGCATATGCAATGTTAGAGGAAAAAAATAAAGAAAAGTAACAGAAAAGTGTTTTCTTCCTTTCACTTAATTCCCAGTAGTAGCATTGTAAAGTATAGGACATAGTGTATGTGAACTTTCACTCGAGTATGTCACCATCCTCTGGGACATTGCTGCCATGCAGTTCATGACAGAAGACAAATCTTCCTATGACATTGAAGTTATTCCTATGACAGTCTTTCTCTTCCTTAAAAATTTCTAGGTAGCAATCATTCCTACTCCCCTCTATCCCAGACAAACTGGTAACAAAACACCTTTCTCTTTTACAGTGTGGCTTTCCCCGCTTCTTGTCATAATATTTCTGAAATAAAGCTTTCAAGATAAAGCCTGTCTAGAATTTTGTATTGTTCATTTCTAGTCTTTCTTTATGGTCCTTGGAAATCATAACATAATCTTTTTATCACTTAGTATTATTAATTTAGTAATTTATGGTATTTTCTTCAGATTGTTTATTGATAGATATCTTAAGGATGAAAATATTTTCATGTTCTTTGCTTTCCTTTCTCTCAATATAATATGTTTCTTTCCATGAAGATTGGTACTCCCCAGCACGGTTGCACAGTTACTGATATTAAATGATGTGTCAAGGATTGAGCTTTTGGCGAGGGTGGAAGCCAAACCCAAAGTCAATACTGACTGCAAAATTATACACGATTAATGTTTCCCTACTAAATAAAAATGGATTTGAAAACTTAGCGCCATCATTATCTTTAATTCACTTAACATATTTCCAAAATTTAATAATCACTTAGTGTTGCAAATAGCTTTATTCTTGGGGTCAACACCAAAGTTTGAAGTAAGGAATAACCACAAAAACAAACAAACAACAGCAAAACAAAATAAATAACCCAAAGCAACAACAAAAATCGAAACAAAAATATTTCTTTGGTCCATTGTGAACTAAATTCACTCCAGATAATTATGCCATCATTTGAAAAATGTAATGGTCATTTTACCACGTTAGAGCATTCAACTTGTGTTTTAACGCATGGGGATTTCCAAGAATTTGGATTTTGTTTAAGGATGTGCTGTCTAAAGAAGGAAAAGAACAATAAAACAACAAATAGGCCTTCTTCAGTTAAATTCCCCCACTGAGTAAATGCCACCACGTGACCAGCTCTAAATAATTAACTTTCTTTCACTGTTCCAACAGTGATGTTCTGCATCTGAATTTCACCTTTTCCATAAATACTCCAGGAGAGAAATTACCATGGACTCACCACAGATATCTTTCTTCTAAACCTTTACTTACTCAAATCTTTTTCTGAAAACCATCATTAGAATCGAATTAAAATAAAGCTGAGGTTTTATAAATAAAACTGTCAGAGATGATAAAAGTTTTTACGTTTGACAGTAAAGCAAATGATTTTTCTACTCTGTTGGGGTTGCATAATAGGCGGTCTGTCTGAATGAGTTATGGTCCATTAATGGCACATTAACGCGGGGGAGGTGTAGGGAGAACATTGCAAGACGAGTTTTCAAATGAGTGATATCTCGGGCCCAGAGGCAATGGGGAAGCTGAGTATCCAAGCTAAAGGAAGTCTAAGGGAGGAACATTTGTAAGATCAGATGCTCATGATTCATTAAGATCACAGAACATGGCAGAGAATCTGGAACAAATTTTCTTCATCTACAGGAGAAGAGGTCACAAGGTACCTGTGAAAGTGAAAGTCAGCTGTAGCAGATTCTCCCTAATGATTATCAAGTCAAAGAGTGTGACCAGAAAATAAATATTTAAAAAAAAAAATACTATCAACAGCAACAGAAACAAAGACCAAAAAACAGACAGACTTATCACTAGAAGCAGTAGCAAGAAGAGCACTTGAGATATTTGCAAAACCGTCCGTTTTCTGACAGATCAATCAAAGGCAGTAAACTGGAGAAGCTGCACATGCTCACTGACGACAGGCGGTAACAAATCTATGGCTGCACACTTCTGAGCATGCTCAGCTAAGAATTACTACCCGTACAGAAAGATGGTCATAAATGCTTCTGGGATTAAACTTTACTGTTATAATATACAGAGTTACTCTAGGTCACTTGAAAGAATAAGTCTGTGACTCTGTGATCCCGGCTGGCTCTTTTAAAGAGTCTTATGTGGAACAAATTCCTCTGCAGTTAAGACCAACTGTTGCTCTAGCAAAACACCAGGGTTGGATTCCCAGCATGCTGATGATGGCTTACAACTCTCTGGAGCTCCAGTTTCAGGGATCAGATCCAAGAAGGCATCATTGGGCACCAGGCTTACTGTAGTGTACATATTTATATGTAGCCAAAATATCAAATAAAATGAAACATGTAAACTTTAAAGAAAAAGAACTTTGGAAATCAAGTAACCATTTTTGAAAACTTCTGGTTTTCCTCCCTAATTGTACCTCAAAGGTGTCTTCCTCCAGGCATCAACAGTAAATACTACACTCCTGAAGATGGCCACTGTAGACAGAAAACCATGAAAGCGTATATGTGTAGCATGCCTGAAAGAAACAGCCCTAAGCCCCGGAATTCAATGAAAGAATTCATGTACATGACCTTGTTCACCAATATCCTTTTGATACAATAAAATACCAAATCTTTTATAAAAAATAGAGGTTGATCTTAACAAAATATTTTGTGTATAAAATCGATTTGTCTAAAAAAATAGTACTGGTAAGGGGTGAAGGGGTAAAGGTGTGGAGGGGTGAAGGGGTGTGTATATGTGTGTGTGTGTGTGTGTGTGTGTGTGTGTGTGTGTGTGTGTAAGACTTATAAACTTGAATCTTAAACTGTGTATGCTTGGGAATGTGTACCTAGAGCTGAGTATTATGCCTGCTCTGCGTGACTTTTCTGTATGAGAAGGTACAGCTATGTAGGTTCTCAATAAAATTCCTTTCCTTGCTTCATTTGATAAGTCTACTGCTTAAAAAACATGAACAATGTTTTTCCTGCTGCTTTGAAGTAATATGTATATACTACTTCAAATATGTATATGTGTCCATGTGTGAGCATGCGTGTCCATGCGCGTGTGTATAGATGTAGATTAGTTTGTAGTGTCCTTGGGCAATATACAGGTGACCCTAGATCTCATTCCCTTACCATAGGCATGCCAAATACATTCTATTTATTTTCTATTTTAAAAGCAGTTCATGCTTTTCTAGGAAAAGAAATGAAGGATAATTTTTTAAAAAACTTTCTGTTTTTTGGTTTTTTTTGTGTTTTCTTTAATCCGAAGACCATAAAATGTTTATCTTCATCTGGCTTCTCATACCTTTGCAATCCCCAAGGTGTACTGAGCTGAAGTCATTGGACTCTGGTAAAATGTAATCCCACCAACAAGTAGGAAATGAGATTACTCTCTACAGTAAAAAGAGATCATAGATTGTACTAATTATCATGATTTAACAGTAAAAATGACACAAAATGATTAAATTCTTCATATAAACTAGTTTTAGCGGTGATTAATTCATAATAAAATCTAATAAATCCATATTTGTATAATTAGGATGTATTATGATAGTGCTGGCAAACTAACTCTCTGGTAAATAAGAATTGGAAGTAATTTGTATGACTCCTGAGCTTTCTGCTATAGATTAAGCATGAATCTTTAGGCAGCATAAAAACTGCCTGAAATAATGAATAAAGTTTCTAAAACATAACGATATCTTATGAAAGTCTATTTTTATGTACCAACTTAAACAGTTACTGTAATTATTATTATCACATATTATGAACATAATCTCTAATTTTATAACCCTGGCAAGCATACTGTTCTTTCTGGTTATTTTGTTTTATTTTGTTGTGAACAAAATCACATATTAAAAGGCGATATTAAATGTTAAAATAAATTAAAATGTGAATTCATGTATTTTGACATTCAATGGAAATAAATTTCTAGATTGCAGGTTTTTTATTTTTATATTCATATGTAAATATATGTAAATATACAAAATATATACATATTTTATCTCATTTATAAAATATATGTAATATATACAAAATATATACATATTTTATCTAATTTTTACCTAATGTGTGAAATAGTAATTATATTGACTGCATTATTCTATTGGTTACTTTTCTGTTGCTGTAACAAAATCTTGTGGCCAGGATTGCTTTGGAAAGTTCTTAACCTCCTAAAAATCCCTTAACTTACCTAAACCTCTACCAACTGGACACTTCTCATTTAAACCACCACAATTCTCTTACCTAAAGCAGCATCATAATATATTTTTTGGGGGGGGGCCCTTTAGTTGCTGTAAATGTTATGATTTGTGTTTTCTCAGTGAACATTTACCCACTATCAGCTTTATAACATTTTTTCCTTGGATCATTAATACATGACTGTAGCTAGTTATATCAATACATTTTTACGATTAATCTTCTCCTTTTTATGTAAATTTTTTCATTTGAAATCTTGGCCTGTGCATGTGTCTGAAAGTTGTATGTTGATTATATATTTGCAATGGTTAAGTTGATGTGCCATCTTGGCTGGGTTGTGAGATGCCCAAAGATCTAGACAGTAGTTATTTCTAGATGTATCTGTGAGGGTGATTATAGAAGTTGGCATTTGAGTTGTTAGACTCCTTAAAGAGATGGTTCTCCTCCATGTGGCTGAGTGTCATTTCACCCATTGAGGTGGAAGGACAACCCAAAATGTGAGGAAGGTTGAACTGTGTCCCTGCTTGACTGCCTAAACTGACTTCTTGGTGCTGCTGCTCATGTGCCCAAGGCCTGGGGCATATTCTTTCAGAAAATGAGCTCTGCAGATTCTAAAGGCTCCAGGTTTAACTGTAATTTATATCAGCAACTTTCTTGGATTTGCATAGTATGGACTGTGGAACTCACCTGCCTCTGTAATCAAGTGGAACAATTAATTACAATAAATTTTTTCTAAATATAAACAGAGATATACATTCAAAATATATGAAATGTAATATATATAGTACAATGCTATAGTTTTCTTAAAGAACCCCAACTAATAAAATCAGTTATCATTAATAGTTTATATTTGTTTTTCTCATTCTAAGCAACTATAATCACAAATCACAGTTCTCTGTCTCATTTTCCAGATTGGTTTATTGATATTGCACTTTAATATATTCTATTGTTTTCTGAGTTATTTTCTATTCTATTTCTAGTAACTACTTGAATTTAGTGAGGCCTCATGAAGTTGAAAATCTACTGTAAGGTGAAGGATACCATCAGTAACACGAAACAGTATCCTATGGAATGGAAAATATATAGGCCTAATATTCAAAATACATAAAGAATTCAAGAAATTAGATACCAAAAACCAAATAATTCAATATAAAATTTGAGTACAGGATAATTCTCAATAAAGGCTGAGAAACACTTCAAGAAATCTTCAATATTCTTAGCTATCAGGGAAATGAAAAACAAAACTACATTGAGATTTCATCTTATACCTATCAGAACAGCAAAGATCAATAAGACATGACAGTTCATGCTTGCAAGGATGTTGAGAAAGGGGAACACTCCTCCATGTCTGGTATGAATGTAAACTTGTATACCCATAGACATATCAATATGTTAGTTCCTCAGAAAATTATGAAACTATCTACCTCAGGATTAACCCTGGGACAACCAGCCTTTGCACTATAACCAAAGGACACTGCATTCTACCATGGTACGCTTGCTCAAGTATGGTCATTATGGATTTATTCATAGTTTCTAATTGTCAGAAACTAGAAACAATCTAGATGTCCCTCAAAAGTAGAATGTATAAAAGAAATTAGTATATTTATGCAATGGAGTATTTATCATCTGTTAAAAAAATAACATGAAATTTACATGTGAATGAAATGATCTAGGAAAAATCATTCTGAGTGAGGTAACAGAGATTCAGAAAGACAAATATGGTATGTGTTCACTTATAAGTAAATGATAACCAAGCTACTATCTGTAGACTCACAGAGGTTAGATAAAAAGCAGAGCTCTAAAAGGGACACATGGATCTCCCTGGGATGGAGAAATAGAGTGAATTTCTGGGTCAAGTGGGAACAGGATCAGGTATATGAGGAGATCACATAGAGAGAAAGAGTTCCTGAAGAGATCAGCCTGAGGCTACTACAGAGACAGATTGTTGCTCTCTGCAAATTGACATGAGGGCCTCATTGCCGAGGAAAGCATCTCCAATTCATTGAACATGGAGAGGATGAGCCAGTGCCTATATGAAACATTCACCCGTACTTTCTAGTATCTTTGGTGCAGGAAGTTACTCTGTAGGCTCCTGAAATAGAAACCTTGACACATATCTAATAACAAAACCTTTGACCTACAGTCTATCTTGCCTACAAGATATGCTAGGGCAATTGTGGTACAGAATTTGTGGGAGTGGCCAACTAATATCTGATTTGACCTAAGGCCCACTTCCTGATAGACCTAAGGCCCACTTCATGATAGGAAGCCCATGGCCAACATTGCTTAGATGGCCAGAAACTAGAAACTATATAGTCTAGAGTCCTAAGGTAGAATCAAACATGACAGGTCTTTAAAAAAAAATGTCAATGAAATGATTGCTAGTGATAGTCTGTTATACTGTTACATGTATGCCTTGTTCAGTCATCATCAAAGAGTCATCTTTGAGCAGCAAATGGAAGTGGATGAAAAGATTCATTCACAGCAAGACACATATGCAAAGAGCGTCTAAATTGGAGGTCTCCATTGGGTCCCTCCCCTTGGAGCTCAGAGAATCCTCAGGAGGATGGGACCTAAACATTGTAGAAGTCAGAGGAGATAGAGTATACCATGAGAATATGACCTACTGAATCAACTAAACAGGGTCCTATGCTTGCCAATTCAGTCTTTGTGAGGGCAAGCATGGGGCCTACAGAGGTCTACACATCCTCTATTTATATGTCATGACTGTTAGCTTGGTGTTCTTGTGAAACTCCTAATTGGGGGTATTGTGTCTTTGACTGATTCACCTATTCTAGGGACTTTTCTTGTTAGATTGGTTGCCTTTTCTGTCATTAGTGTGAGGGCTTTTGCCTTGTATTATTGTATTTTATTTTGCTGTGTTTGGTTGTTGTCTCTTGTAGGGATGCTCTTTTCTAAAGGTAGATGAGGGGGAGTGGATGGAGGATAGTGGTGTTGATTGGGGGACCTAGGAGGAGTGATGGGAGGGGAGGCTGTAATCAGGATGTATAGTATGAAAGAAGATTCTACTTTCAATTAAAAAGAAGAGGCTCTTTCTATTTCTTAGTAAAACTTCCTCACAGGTGTGCCTTTGATTTTAGGGTTTTAGTTAATTCCAGATGTAGGCAAGTAGACAATGGCCTATCACAAGGGCCTAGCTCCCAAATGATGTCAATCACTCCTGAACAATATGCATTGATCTACTCTAAAGACAGATTTATCCAACTGTACAGGGCTTGAAACATAGTTCCTGTTATACGCACAGCATGAGACAATGGAAAATATTCATCTGGCAGCATCAGATCAGTTCATTTTTTAATTTTTCTATTGCACATACACACACACAGACACACACAGACAGACACACACACACACATTACCATATACATATATATGTAGAAAGTTACCCAAAGCTCTACTCAATCTCTTAGTCTTTGACTTAGTGTACAAGGTGGTTCTCTTGTATTTTTCTGTGCTTTATGCATCCTATCTATCCATATTTGCCTGTGATTAATTTGTTAATCCCTTGAAAGTAGAGTAGATTTGAAAGTAGATTAATGGAGAGCTACATTAATCTAAAGCATTGTCCTAATGGTGTTTTTTTGTTTTTTGTTTTTTGTTTTTTTTTTGAATGAGTGAACCATTTAGGGAGGCTTACAATGTTTCTTTCCAAATTTTGAGGCAATTTATTCTACAACCTAATAATTTATTTAATAATTCAGTCTCAAAGTTGGCTTAGGAAAGGTGTTAGGTGTAGATTTTCCATTTCAAGCACCTCACTTTGTATATAGTCTTATGTCCTTTTTGTAGTATGGCTGAGAAACAAGTCAGAAGGAGGGCTTATTGCTTTCATCACCAATGTCTGGGTCAAGGTATTGGAGAAGTGTTCATTGGGAGAGCTTTTTTTTAATTTTAAAATTTTATTTATTATTTATGTGGGCATTGGGGTTCATAGATATGTCATGTGCCACCAGCAAAAGGTAGAGGAGAGCTCTCTGAAGTTGGTTCTCTTTTTCTACCTTGTGGATTCTGGAGATCACACTTGTCAAGGCTTGTCACAGAAATGAACGTTTTTATCTGCAGAGCCATCTTGCCAGCTCTATTTCACTCAGAACCAATTGGAGTCCATGATGAAGCCTCATGAGTGCCTAGCAAGTACTCTTAACTGTTGAGCCATGTCCTGTGCTTCTCCATGGGATGTTTTGATACAAATACTTTTCGCTACTGCGGATGCCAGGAAGTACTTGCTGACAGCAGCCTGATATGGCTATCTCCTGAGAGGCTCCGCCAGAGCCTGACAAATACAGAAGTGGATGCTCACAGTCAACCAATGGACTGAGTGCAGGGTCCCCCATGGAGAAGTTGGAGAAGGGACTGAAGGAGCTGAGGAGTTTTGCAGCCCCATTGCGGGGGGTGGGGGGGCGGGCAACAGTGTCAACCAGCCAGACCCCTCCAGAGATCCCTGGGACTGGACCACCAACCAAAGGACCCATGGCTCAGGATAGCCTTGTTGGACATCAGTGGGAGGAATGGCCCTTGGTCCTGTGGGGGTTTAATGCTCTAGTGAAGGGGAATGCCAGGGCAGGAAGGCGGGGAGTGGGTAGATGGGTGGGGTAGAACCCTCATAGAGGCAGGGGAGGAGGGAATAGAATAGGGGGTTTCCAAAGGGGAGACCTGGAAAAGGAATAACATTTGAAATATAATAAAGAAAATACCCAATAAAAGAAAAGAAAAAAAACAGATAAATGTCAAGAAAAATTTTTTTAGAAAGAAGAGGAAGTTTTTTCTATTTCTAATATTCCAAATCTTATTTCATTTTAAATGACTCAATGTTAGCCACACTTTGGCATAAAAAAAGTGATTCCCATGCCTCTATCTCCCTTTTTTGGTCTATAAGATATATCTGATAATTATGGGTAATTCAGAGAATTATCTGGAGATTAAATTAGTATACCTTGGGAAATAGGCTATTTTTGAGTTCAGAGGAGGGCAACAGACATGAACAAACAAGAAAATGTAAAAACACAGAATGAAATCTATATTGGTTGACACTGTAGACATCTAACAATAAAGTAGCTCTACACAGTTGATCAGACTGTCCACTACTCAAGGATGCCAAACCAAAAGGACAAGGGAAGTCAAAAGCTAAACCATGTCCACTTGTACAGTATGGGTAGGTTATCTGTCCAGAGAAAACTGTGCTTGGCTTCTAAATTCTGTAATACAATGACCCTGAATAATTTTCTATTTAGAAATCACAACACACTTGAAGGATATTCTGCTGTCCTAATCTAACAGTAAGAAGGATTCCAAGGAGGTTAAGCATTACAAATTCCCAGTTTGCTCTCTTTCCTGACAATCAGGGCATTTCCACCATCTGCATCTGTTGATTTCAAAAACTCAAAGAGAATTCCCAAAAGTTCAATCATTTTTTCCTTGTATTAATTTCTTCTGAGATATGGGGCAAATTTTTCAGAAGACAGGTCTCACCCATTCAATTGGTGCACATAAAACTGCCATTATTTTTTTTGTAAGACTTCCAGTCATGCTACTTTGCATGATCTTACTCTCTTAATGCCAAGGTCATCTCCACAGGAGAATGGAAGAAGGAGCCAAAAGGAGGAAGAAGAATGGAAGTGCCCATGGAGGTCTTGGAATCTGACTTTGGAAAGCATCCTAGGCTATCAAAGGTCTACTTGACTTCTGGTATTACTTTTTCCATCTGCTGCTCTATTGCACTTCAGCCTACTAAGGAGAAAATATCTTTTATGTTATGCTTGTCCTCTGTGGTACCCAAGATATCCGGAGAGCCATGAAAGAAGGCTTTGCAACTTTAAGAGGGAGAAAACTTGTTGCAGTAGTTAGCTGGGTAACCATTCCATGCTCCTAACAAGTCTTGCTCCCAGCCACCCACCAGAGCCCTCTTGATTCACAAATGAAAGACACACACACACACACACACACACACACACACACACACACACACACACTTTAATTTTAAATTTCTTGACTAGCTCAAAGCCTGGGCAGTTCTAATCCTTCCTGCTGTTAGTAAACACTCCCCTCTAGCACTTCTGAGTTAACATCTTTAAAAATCTATTTCATCTCTGCTACCACAAACACAATTGGGAAAGTGGCCCATGTGGCCACTTTTCTGATCTCATATGTCAGCGGGCCTTTAGGTCTGGTCTTTTTTTCTTTCCTGTCATGATAATCTCTCCTCCCTCTCTTCCCTGTTCTTAGCCTGCACAAATCTCCAGGTCCCTCCTCAGTCTACCTCCCAAGCCATTGGCTATATGGCAACTCTTTATTGACAAATAAAGCCAATTGTGCACAGAGACCCTCAGTGTCTGGGAACATGGCCTTTTGGAGCTTAATTGAATTGAGACAGCATTAGAACCAATTTCTAACACAGCTATATATTCAGGCCTTCCTTTTGTCTTCTTTCCTGTTCTCTCATTTCTAATTTCTTATTTAAATGGGGAGATGCAAAGGAGAAGAGACTCTTTTGCCAAATATTCAAGGATTCTAATCAAAAGGAATTTCATTGATCCACAAATTAAAGCCTAGGTTATATTATGTGTCCTCTTTCTGTGATAATGACAATTTATTACAGTTTGAATATGTGGCTGGTGCTTTACATGTATAATGTTTAATCCTTGTGAAAATATTATGAGATATATATTTTTATCTTTGCTCTGTAGATGAGAAAACATTGGTGAGAAAAGTTAATTAACTTATTCAAAGATACAGAGCTAACATTTGAAGGGTCAAGGCAAATCCCAATGCTGTCTGACTCTATATATCATGTTCTTCTTCTCAACTTTACTTGTTCATTCCTTCTTCCTCAAAAATTTCTTTAAATGGTACATGGTAGTGCCTGCACATGCTTTTATTTCTTATAATTATTATAATATGTATGGGTGTGTATGTTCATGTGTGTGCATGTGCATGCATTCAGATGTGTATTAAATGTGCAAATCATATATAAAAACTTCCCACAATCCAATATCTGATCCAATAAGTTCCACAGTAGTGGTAACTTTCTACAATTTTTTCAATTTTTTTTAAATATACACAAACTGGTATATTTTTAATACACATATGCCCACATACTGTTCTAGAATTTGTCTTTTTTACTATAGTAATATTTTTATACATGTTTATGTATGTGTATAGATATGTGCATAGCTGCACATGCGTGCACCTATGTGTGGAGGAGGTCAGTTGTCAACATTGAATGTCCTGCTTTCCAGCTTATATTTGAGACAGGGTCTCTCACTGTTTTGATGTATTGGCCAGTGAACCCCAGGAATCATGCTGTCTCTGACCCACCAGGGTTGAGACTACAAATTCATGCTATCACAGTTTTATTTATATGGGAGCAAGAGATTGAATTCAGGCTTTCAGACTCATACAGCAAGCATTTTAGTAGGTGAGTCATCTCTCCAGAAACTGCTATAATCATAAATTTTAGAAGCCATCTTTCAACCTAAGTCAGATGTACTCTTGTTGTGAATTGTGTTGTATTTAAAAATTTGAATTTACCAGTTATCTTGTTCTGCATTTTGCTTTTGTACGCAGCTTCCTGCAATGTAGTTTTCTGAATCTTTTATTAGTATAAGAAAAAATAGAATATTTCTAGGATGACAGTTGTCTCTGTGACTCTTTCTTCAGAGGTAGTTCTTATCTAATAAGCAAATACCAGAGTACCTCAACCCTTCCCCCATTTTTCCACTTATAACAATTGTTAGGGTATTATCATATCTATCTAATTTAATAGTATAGTACTTTTTTTTCATGGAGTGGATTTTCCACAAATTCCTGTCTTTCTTGTCTGACCCTAGTCAGAGAGAACAATGACAGCCAAGGCACTGAGCTCCTTAAGTGTTGGAACTGGTAATAGATCCTATCTGCCTGCTGACTCCTGATAAGTTGCCTCTGTTCCACTCCAACCTGTTATTAATGGGAAGCCTTTTCGCAAGAAGCAGGCTTATTGGTGAATCTATCTCATTTTCCACTTCTACCTCATGTCCTATTTCTAGTCATACTTGTTTAACTAGGAAAGCATGACAATCTCATGCATTTGTCAGAAAGCTTGAACAAGACCACTCATTTAACTTTTGCCTTATTGCACATAGCTTTTAAAGAAATCTAGAACATGGCCATGCCCAAAAATAAAAAGTTCAAGCATTATGGGCTATTATAAAAAATATGGAATCAAGTTCCCAAATTAATTTAACAATAAGAGGGTAGCTACTCAGCATTAACATCACTGACTTCCCTCATTAGTATGGCAAATACCTAAATAAATCTATGTAAAGAAGGAGAGGATTTATCTTGGTCATGGTTGATGGCACAGTCCATCATGTAGGCCCAATAGCAGAAGTGGGAAAGCAGATCCACCCAGTGCATCCACAGTCAAGAAACAGAGACAAAGGCTGTAGTTCAAATAGGTTTCTGCTTTAATTTTAATACAGAATTCCAGCACTATGGGTAGTGTCACCCTCATTTAGGGTGGGTCTTACCTCAACCTAATTCAGAAACTTCCTCAATGTCTTCTATGTGATTTTAGATCCTGCCACATTGATAATATTCAACATTACAGTACTTATAAATAAATGGTGATACATGCTAAAGTACATTTTTGTGTGATACCTGGGAGAGTAAAGCTAAGATACTCAGCTGAAAGATTTCCTGAACTTTCTTGAGAGCAAGGTCAGACCGTGTCTCCTCTTTCCAACTCTAGAACTAAACACTTTAGCGACTTTCTCAAGTGCTTTTTTGTACACTTAATAAAAATGTAGGATGATCTACCCAACGTGTACTAAACTGTATTCCTTGTCTTCCTGTATGATTTATATTTTTAAAAACATACATGCTTCTCATGAAATGTATAATGCATTAAACCTTTGAATCCCAGGGCTTACTTAGTTCTGCTTTAATTCTGCTAATTCAAATAAGTTTTGAGGTTATGACCTCTCTCAGTGACCCTTGATTGATTTCTGGCCAATAACAATTCTTTAGTTTATAGTATGTGTCCCTGACACTACCTCTGTTTTTCAGATCAGTAAGGCACTTACTGTGTGAGGATTCCTATCACATCCTGCTAAATGCACTCCATCTCCTCATAATCCTGTGTAGACAGATTATGCATATGAATGGTGCTGTTTGGGATGTTACTTCTTGGAGTTATATGGAAAGAACGAATTTAGTTCATCATCAGATACTGGGAACACCTGACAGAAAGATATATTGTCATTTGCTGTTATTCTTTTAGAGAGAAGAGGTAAGGTGACTGCAAGAAAAAAGGCACTAGATTCCTCCTGTACATATAAGAGGTACCCTAATATAGACCTCTTAGGGAATGTTTTATAATTTAGCTAAAAATTTAAATTTACTATCCTATCATATGGTTCTTTCCCTTCTTTGAAAATAGTAGCTGACTTAAATGGAAGCAAAGGCTATGGACAGCTCCATGTTTTGTTTGTTTGGGTTTTTTTGTTTTTTGTTTTTTCTTCTCCAGAACAGCTTTCTCCAACAGTTTCTAGATCTGGCAGATCAGATTGCTTCCTAAATCTTTCTAAGTGACTTTGAAACTGCTTTGTGAATTAATGTAGATTCTCTGAGCATGTCTTGCACATGTATTTTTGGAAACTAAAAAACAAAGTATTTGAGAATAAAAGGCTGACATAAAGCACTTCTTTTCCAGTACTGCAACGTGAATAATTTAAGGAGGCTTTAAAAATATGCTTTAATTTAATTGGTTTTGATATCTATTCTTCTTCAGATGCTACATCTGTCTTCTTTGCCTACCACAGCTGTGTGCAGATCTCATGGAGGATATCTATTATTCTTAAGAAAGGAGCAGGATGGGAATGAACTAGCTTCTGACCAGATCCATTTATCCACTTGGAGATCACCACTGCAAACTCTTAAAAAAAAAATGCACAAGCTTTGAAAACTGGCAATGCTTCCAGGATGAAAATGGAATGGATTCCAGCATAGGAATCTCTTTTATTTTATTTTATTTTTCTCTTACTATACCTTCCCTCCCTGACATCTGAGATAGGATTTTGTTTTATTTTTTCTAAAGGAGGATGAAGATTATAGTTTTTTATCTGCCTTGAAAATTATGTCTGGCTTCTGCATGAGATAGGTATGGATCAAAAGTATTTTCTCATTTGTTCTGCAAATAAAAAACACAACCCCCATGATAAATTACTTTAACACCTTTTTCAACAACATGGCAGTGTGAGGAAGGCTGTGCCAGGTATTATTTGTATAGTAGAGTGCTCCACACAGCTGTGTTTGGAAGGGTATATCCTAGGAACTGTCCTCAGTATCAGGAAGATGAAACTTGCCAAGTCTGTTTCAACTGACTTAAACAGACAAATATAACTTAGCCTTAATTTCCATTTGACCAGAATCTTTGTCTTAGTAAAAGATGTTTTTCTGTCCCCTGGTGTTACTTCCTTCATGGTCTGCCATAATGTTTTTGTCTCACTCTATAGAAAAAATACTCTAAAAAAGATATTTCTCAAACAAGTAGTGGCTTGCCAATCTCTAGGAGACACAAGTCCCACTTTATGGTTTTATATATACATACATATATACATATATGTCTACTATTAGATCACATGGCAGTGGTTAGCATACAGACACTGGGGTGTCAATGAGACTTGGAATAAACTCCCATCATTCAATAGCTCATTCATAACTTTGGCAAAATAAAAACAAAATTCAAAAAGATAAATACACATAGTCCAAAATACAGAATCTCTGCAGGCTTAGTTAGGAATTTTCATTGTGACACAATTATGAAGCAGACTCAAGAGTATTTTTTGCCTTGCTTTTATTAAAAGCATAATTTTACATGAAAAGAAAATAGTGTGATATTTCATCTCCAGTTTCCAGGAAAGCACTGTGGAGACTGCCATTCACTGGTGTGGTCAAGAAGACAGACAACTTCACAGATTATTCCCCCTGTTGTGTGGTAGTGACAAAACCACAATCACAGTACATCGCAAGGATCTCTAGTGTCCTTACTCCAACTGTGCTTTGAAGAGAGTTCAAGTGTCTGTAAATATTTTACAGATCCTTAGGGAGAAGTGTTAGCCTTCCAAGGAAGAGCAGAGAGAGACTGCCTTTGCCCTAGTTTCTGTAGACAGATGATGCTAGCTTTCTTACATTCAGACATTTGTATTTGATTAATGCCTGCTGTACTCATTCTTCATGGTGTATGTGTTTGTGTGTGTGTTCGTAAGTCTGTGTGTGTGTAGGTAAGAGATGAACCTCAGATGTGTTCCTAAGATGTTAGTTTTCCACAATGTTTTTTTGAAGAAGAGTCTCTTGTTACCTGGGTCTCTCAAATTTAGCTGGGCTAGCTAACCAATTAGCCTCACTGATCCATTTGTATCTGTTTTCTCAGTATCTGGGTTTGTAAGCATCATCATCATCACACCCAGCTCTGGGAATCAAACTCAGGCCCTCATAATTTTGTGGTAAGAACTTTATAGACTAAGCCATATGTTGACTCCACATTTCTTCTTATATCTTTCTGTGGTGTGCGGGGGGGGGGGCGGGAAGAAAACCATTCCTTTGATACTTATTCTTTCTCCCAGGATGTTCAGAAAATCACAAACGGCCCTTCATTGAGTCCTCCATGAGCTCAGTTTGGAGCTCATTATCTTCCAGATAATGGGTTTGCAACTTTTGAGATGAGTAACCAGAAACTTAAGGGCCTGAGAATATGCATCTATACACAAAGTTCTCTGTAAATGTACTGTTTGTTTTCTGTAAACCTTCTGTTCTTGTTCTATGTGATTAACAAGAAAACTCAAACATCTAAATAAAAATCATGGTATATTACCACTGGAGAGTGTCCAACCTTGTCATAGACAGCTTGGGAGGCTGGCAAATGGCAAGATGTACTGGGCTGGGGGATAGCCAGACAGGCACAAAGGGTCCTGTGTGCCATCTATACCTATCTCTTCTGCTAGGATGCCAGTTCAACCTCATTATAGCAAGATTCTTTCCACACTGAGATGAGGTGTGGAAGAGATTTAACAATGGCTCCTAATTTTGAATGCTAAAAAAAAAGAGTGAGAAGACCTTATGGAATTACCTTGAATGACTTGCCCATGGAGTCTCTTCCCAATTCTCTATATTAGAAAAGGGGCCATGTGGGTCTACTTCCCTGTGCTTTCCTCTTCCATAAGTGACAGCTGGGAGGGGCAGAACCTTCCCAATTATTTGTGTATCACTTGGCTGTTCCCCAGGTGCATTGCTGGAAAGTCAGGGAGATTTCATGTGCTAATCATTGTTGATTTGGAGCAAAGCCAGCCCAAGGAGAACCTGTGCCCTTTTAGAAGTGTATAGCGACATTTACCAAGAACCAAAGTTTGAAAGATAAAGTAAAAGCTTTCTGAAACCTCCCCTTCACAAAATCACTGACACTTCATTTAAGGACAACATCTCACTGTTTCTTCTCCATTTCTATTTCCCCACTAAGCTTCAGCTTATTGGCTCATTATGTGCAGGGAACATGAAAGCTGACAAGAAGATGGAACTCTAGATTAGCAGTTTCCTAAGCCCAGCCCCCAACTCCCGCAGTCCTGCTCCCCTCCTCCCTCTGGCATCCCTCTTCCTTTTTCTTCCAGCTCTCCTGCCTCCTGCAGCAGCTCTCTTTCTGCTGCCTGGCAACCACACTACAGGGGATGTCACACAGGATTGCTTATTGCAGCTTCAGAGAAATAAACAGGAGGGGGAACATTCTGGGTGATACATTAGAACTGCTGTGTACAAGGGCACATAAGCCAGGTAATAACAAGTGTAATACTTAAGTAGAATTTTGCACTATGGTGCCTAGGTCTTCCCTACCCTCCCTCTCATGGCAGAAAAAAGTAGGAGCAGAAAAATGAATAAAGGGACAATAGATAGCTTTTAGTTGGCTATGTATTAATTATACCCATTATGTTGGCTTAGGCCTCAAGCATAATTACATCTGAGCTTTAAGAACTTTAGTGAAAAATGTTATAGTCATCATTTGAAAAAGACAATGAGCCTAGGCAAAACCTGGCTCTGCAGTCCCCACGCTAATCTCCACTCTCAGAATTGTTGTGTGCCTAGCTTTAGCAGTACCTAAGAGAGCTCCATCTAAAGTCTGGACTGGGGCGGGGGTGGGGGTGGATTAGGTGGGCCAGGACACACAAATTCTACAGGATGATTCATCTGCAAATAATAAGGGTCTTTGTTCTTCAGATATTTACCCAGTTCCATTGCTTGCATCCTCTGACACTGACTGAACACATTCTTTGTGCCACCTACTAGGTACAGTGACCAGAACAAAAGACCTACTGAACTTCCTAGGTATCACATTATCACAACAACTATTTGACAATTAAATCACTAAAACTCCAGAAGTAAAGCCTGCATTCCACTCTGGGCTGCCTGCCTCTCCACAACAGGAATGCTTTTTATCAGTGTTCCTTTTGGTTCAGGTCACATTTATTGAGCTGGGCAAGGAAAGGAAGGAAGCAAGTTTCCTCCTTGATAAACATCCTGCATTTGAGGCACAGGCAAGACAAGCATGGAAGTGAAGTGTGAATCTCCAGAACTGTGGTCTCACCTTTAACCCAATTGTAAAGTCCTTCTGTGTCCCAAATCCCTATGTTTCATGTCTCAATAATTTCCATGAATAGTGTTTATTTACTAGGTTAAATTGGATGTAATTTTTAATGGAGACCCAGTTTCTGATATCCTCTTTCCTCTCACATGCTCTTGAAGTCATACTGCCTTTGTGTGAATGGCTAGGTATAATGAGATGGCTTAATATTCTAATCTAGATGGACAAGGTACTAGTATGGCTTTGAAAGGGCGGCTGTCAGAAAATGGTGCCAAAGATGAATTTGGTATAAGATAGGAATCAATGTTTCTCACCAAAGAAAATTAGTATTAAGAAGTAGGGACTAGTGTCTAGTAACTTACTGAGGTTCTGTGTCTGGTATTGTGAAATGTTCTACATGTTCAGAGTTTGCAAATATGATAGAAATGGAAGCATCAGCTGGCAAAGCAAACAGACTGGCCCAGAAGATGTGGGCAACATAGTAGGTCTCAGCCTGCTCTGTATGTTTCAACAAGCAAACTGGAATATTCACCTCCACTACCAATTAGTTTATTCTGAGAGAGGGTGGACCCTTCTTTGCCCTGTAAGACAGATGTGTGGTTACTGGATGAGGAGAACCTCTAAAGGAAAATGGTTCCTATCCTCAGCTCATGGTAACATATAGATAGGGCAGATTGTAGGAAAATTGCTGCCCTTGATTCATGACAGATACCTAGATTTGAACACTAGCATGGGTAGAAATGTTCCAGTGTTTAACTGGGAAAACCATCGAGTCTTCAGGACCTGCTTTCTCTCATTTATAAGAGATTCTCAATGAATGTCATGAATAACTTTTATGAAAGTCACTGTTACACTTCAAAGGGACAAAGACAAACATGCAATTTAAAAGCAATTAAATTGTTTCATCTGAATGTATAATTTTGGAAACTGATAAGTAACATTAATAATGTTATATTGGCATTTTCTCAAGAATTAAAACTGTAAAGCATATAGCAAACTATCTGCTCTTCTTTGTCTCTTTTAGCCTAATTTCACATTCCAGTTCCCTAATCATATTATAGACCCCTCATCTAAAGCAGACATCTATACCTTATCCATAAAGATGAGGTCTTGTAACCTCATCTTGAGTGTCCTGGAGAGTAAATAATATAAATATTGCTGACCTAAAGAAGTCTCTATACTGCCTATGGGTAAGTACAGGGCATAGGTAGTGTGCGGGTAGAGGGACCAGAGGTTGACATTGGGTATTTTTCTTGATCTTTGCATCCAGAGACAGGGTCTTTCTCTGAACTTTTAGCTTGTACAGCAACGATTTTATCCATTGAATCACCTCTCACCTTCCCAACTGAAATGAGGCTGAACAAGATGGATTCTGAAGAATCTTTGTTGTATTTGTAAATGACTCTTTCCCCCATCCTGAGTTCTTTAACCCTCATATTCCTCCTGGACTATGAAACTGTTTAGTCCTGTCTTTGCTTCCTTTGCTTCCTTTGCTTGGGTTTTCTATCCATTCCTGTATTGTTATGAGTCAGGGTTTCACTTCCAATTTACAACAAATCACCTGCCTTCTCTGTGCCTCACAGGTATCTCCCTTAACGAGCTACATCTTTGGAGCTCAGAATCAGGTACCAAACTGACAGAATCTAGTCTCTATTGTTGGAAAATCATACAAGAGTGTGTCTATTTTTCTCCAAGTTCTATAAGGAATTTTGAAAGTCTCAGCACAGTATCTCTCAGGCAGTTTCAAGACGAAGTTGTACCAAGGCTACCTGAAGGCTCTTTAACAAAACAGGATTTAGAAGTACACTCCCTATTCATCAGCAAGGCTCCCTACTTGTTATCAGCATTGAAGTTTAAGACTTGTTGCAATGGGTTTGCTCCAACCTCCCCACCTCCCCTGCCTCAAACCACAGTCAGAGATTGCTTGAACTTCAGGCATTCAGACACCCACAGGTTCACAGGTAAGTCCCCAACCCCTGCCCTAAATACCTGGCCTAAATGGGTTCACCGGGTTCCAGAGGACACAGGGCCTCACCCCCAGTGAAGATAAACTTTACTTCCATTTTGCACCTGCCACTTGGAGCAGATACTGTGTGCTAGACTCCCTCCCCACCCCACCCACACCAAGAGATAGCTTGAACCCAAGGAGTTCTGACTCAGCCAGTCTCACAGATCAGGCTCTCCAGACCCCCACTTATACCCAGAAACAGCCTGACACAAGGAGGCCCAACAAAATCAGGCTCAATAAGGGACAGGCTCCAGTCACAGACAGCAAGAGTTAGCAAAAGAGATAACCAGATTGCAAGAGGCAGGGGCAAGAAAATAAGCAAAAGAAGCCAATGCCCGTTCCTCACTAATGAAGATGATAGAGGACTTTAAGGAGGACATAAATAACTCCCTTAAATAAATACAGGAGAACATAGGTAAATAGGCAGGAACTTTTAAAGAAGAGGCATATAAATCCCTAAAAGAAATACAGGAAAACATAAACAGGTGAAGTAATTGAACAAAATCATCCAGGATCTAAAAATGGAAATAGAAACAATAAAAAAAATTACAAATCCTGGAAATGGAAAACCTAAGAAAGAGATCAGGAGTCACAGATGCAACCAGAATTCAAGACATAGAATAGAGAATCTCAGACACAGACAATACCATAGAAGTCACTGACACAACAGGCAAAGAAAATACAAACTGCAAAAATTTCCTAATCCAAAACATCCAAAAAATCCAGGACACAATAAAAAGGCCAAACCTAAGAATAATGGATAAAGAAGACAGTGAAGATTCTCAATTCAAAGGGCCAGTGAATATCTTCAACAAAATTATAGAAGAAAATTTTCCTAATCTAAAGAATGGAATGCCCATAAATGTACAAGAAGCCCACAGCATACCAAAATAGATTGGACCAGAAAAGAAAGTACTCCCGTCACATAAGTGCACCAAGTGCACAGAACAAATAAAAATATATTAAAAACAATAAGGGGGAAAAATCAAGTAATATATAAATGAGAACCTATCAGAATTACATCAGACTTCCTAACAGTGTCTCTAAAAGCCAGAATGTCTCGGACAGATGTCATACAGACCCTGAGAGAACAAAAATTCCAGCCCAGGCTACTATACAAAACAAAACTCTCAATTAACATAGATCGAGAAACCATATTTAAATAATATCTTTCCAATAATACAATCTTACAGAGGCTAATAGATGGAAAAATCCAATACCAGGAGGGAAAATATACCAAAGAAGAAACAAGAAATTAATCTTATTTCAAAAAACCAAAAGAAGATAATCATATAAACATAACTCCATCTCTAAACACAAAAATAACAGGAAGCAACAACCACTGATCCTTAATATCTCTTAACATTAATGCATTCAATTTCCCAATAGAAAGACATAGGCTAACAGACTAGATACATATCTAGTCTGTATCTAAACAGGACTCAGCATTTTGCTGTATAAAGGAAACATACCTCAATGACGAAAACAGACACTACCTCAGTTTACACTGAAAATAATTTCCAAGCAAACAGTCTCAAAAAACAAGCTGGAGTAGCCATTCTAATATCCAATAAAATAGACTTTCAACCAAAAGTTATGAAAAAGAAAGAAAGAAACAAAGAAAGAAAGAAAGAAAGAAAGAAGAGAAAGAAAGAAGGAAAGAAAAAGAAAGAAAGAAAGAAAGAAAGACAGATCCATGGGAAAAGACACTGTGTACTCATCAAAGGAAAAATCCATCAAGATGAACTCTCAATTCTGAACATCAATGCCCCAAATGCAAGGGTAACCACATTTGTAAAAGAAACATTATTAAAGCTCAAAACACACATTGATTATCACATAATAATAATGGAAGACTTCAACACTCAGCTCTCACCAATGGATAGGTAATAGAAACAGAAACTAAACAGAGACACAGTTAAACTAACAGAAGTTATGAACCAAATGGATTTAACAGATATGTACAGAACATTTCACCCTAAAATAAAAGAATAAACCTTCTTCTTAGCACTTCATGGTACCTTCTCCAAAACTGATCATATAATACTATACACAACAAGTCTCAACAGATACAAGGAGATTCATTAGCCCCATGAATTCTATCAGACTACCATGGACTAAAGCTGGTCTTCAATAACAACAAAAATAACAAAAAGCCCACATACTTCTGGAAGCTGAACCACTCTCTACTCAATGATAACTTGGTAAGGGAAGAAATAAAGAAAGAAATTGAAGACATTTTAGAATTTAATGAAAATGAAGGCACAGCATACTCATACTTATGGAACACAATGAAAGCAGTGCTAAGAGGAAAATTCATAGTTCTGAGTGCCTTCATAAAGAAATTGGAGAGAGCACACACTAACAGCTTAACAGCACCTCTGAAAGTTCTACAATGAAAAGAAGCAAATACACCCAAGAGGAGTAGACACCAAAAAATAATCAAACTCAGGGCTGAAATCAACCAAGTAGAAACAAAGAGAACTATACAAAGAATCAGCAAAACTAGGAGCTAGTTCTTTAAGAAAATCAACAAGATAGATAAACCCTTACCAAGACTAACCAGATGGCACAGAAATATTATCCAAACTAACAAAATCAGAAATAAAAATGGAGACATAACAAAAGAAACTGAGGAAATTCAAAAAAATCACCAAATCCTACTACAAAAGCCTATACTCAACAAAACTGGAAAATCTACATGAAATAGATGATTTTCTAGAAAGATACCTGGTACCAAAGTTAAATCAGGATCAGAAAAACCATCTAAACCTAACAGGTAAGGAAATAGAAGCAGTCATAAACAAGTCTCACAACAACAACAACAAAAGCTAAGGACAAGATGGTTTTAGTGCAGAATTCTATCAGACCTTCAAAGAAGACTTACTACAAACACTTCTCAACAATAAAAGAAGTTCTGGGGAAATCACTATACAACAGAGCAATAGTGATAAAAAACACATGGTACTGGTACAGAGACAGACAAGTAGATTAATGAAATAGAACTGAAGAGCCAGAAATAAACGCACACACCTATGGTAACTTGATCTTTGACAAAGAAACCAAAAGCATAGAGTAGAAAAAAGACAGTATTTTCAACAAATGGTGCTGGTTCACCTTGCGGTCACTTCTAGCAATGTAGAAGAATCCAAATTGATCCATTTTTATCTCCTTGTACAAAGCTCTAGTCCAAGTGGATAAAGGACTTCCACATAAAACCAGAATCACTGAATCTAATAGAGAGAAAATGAGAAAGAGCCTTGAACACATCAGCACAGGGGAAATTTTCCTGAGCAGAACACCAATGGCTCAAGCTCTAATATGAACAATTGCCAAATGGGACCTCATAAAATTGAAAAGCTTCTATAAGGAAAAGAAAACTGTCAGTAGGACAAAACAGCAACCTACAGATTGAAGAAAAAAATCTTTATCAACCCTACATCTGATAGAGGGTTAATATCCAAAATATACAAAGAACTCAAGAAGTTAGCCTCTAGATATCCAGAGACTGCCCCAGCTGGGGACCCATTCCATATACAATGGTCAAACCTGGACACTATTGCTGATGCTGGGAAGTTCTTGCTGATAAGAGCCTGATATGGCTGTCTCCTGAAAGTCTCTGGGAGAGCCTGACAAATTCAGAGACAGATGCTCACAGCAAACCATTGGACTGAGCTCATGGTCCTTGATGAAGGAGTTGGAAAAGGGACTGAAGGAGCTAAGGAGGTTTGCAGCCCCATGCAGGGAGCAACACTGTCAACTAGCTAGATACTCTGGAACTCCTAGGGATTGGACTACCAACCAAAGAGTATACATTGAGGGACCCATGACTCCAGCCACATATGTTGAAGAGGATGGTCTTGTTGGACATCGGTGGGAGGAGCCACCCTTGGGCTTGAGGGGGTCCAACACCCCAATGTAGTATATGCCAGTGCAGGAAAACAGGAGTGGGTGGATGGGTCGGGGAGAACGCTAATAGAGGCAGGAGGAGAGAGGATGGGATAGGGGTGTTTCTGGAGGGGAGTCCTGGAAAGGGGATAACATTTGAAATGTAAATAAAGAAAATATCCAATTAAAGAAATGGGGTACAGAGCCTAACAAAGAATTCTCCACTGAGGAATCTTGAATGGTTGAAAAGCACTTAAAGAAATATTAAGCATTCTTATTCATCAGGGAAATGCAAATTACAATGACCCTGAAATTCCACCTCACACCAGTCAGAATGGCTAAGACCAAAAACTTAGGTGAGAGCAGAATCTGATGAGGATGTAGAGAAAGAGGAACACTCCTCCATTGCTGATGGGACTGCATACTGGTAAACCAGTTTGGAATACAATCTGACCCTTCCTCAGAAAATTGGAAATTCTACCTGAAGACCCAGCTATATAACTCTTGGGCATATAACTAAAAGATGCCCTACTATATAACAAGAATACATGCTCCATTATGTTCATAGCACCCCTATTTATAATAGCCAGAAGCTGGAAACAACCCAGATGTTCCTCAGCAGAAGAATAAATATAGAAAATGTGGTACATTTACACAATTATTACTCAGTTATTAAAAACAATGACTTCATGAAATTTGCAGGCAAATGGATGGAACTAGAAAATATCATCCTGAGTGAGGTAACCCACACCCAAAAGAACACACATGGTATGTACTCACTGATAAGTTTTTATTAGCTAAAAAGCTCAGAATATCCAAGCTACAATTCTCAGACCTATAAAGTTTAACAACAAGGAAGATCCAAGTGTGGATGCTTTTATCCTACTTAGAGGAGGGAACAAAATAATCATGGGAGGCTGCGGGAGGGAGGGACCTGGAAGGGAGAGAGAAGGAGGAGGGAAATAAAGGGGGCAGGATCTGGTATGGGAAGAAACAGGAGAGAAGTCCAGAGGGTCAGGAAAATGAATAGAAATATGAAGCAATTAGGGGGTGGGGAACTAAGAGCAGTCACTAGAAAAAGTCCCAGGTCCAGGAAAATGAGAGGTTCCCAGGACCCAACCAGAAAGATATTACCCAAAATATCCAACAAAGGGGAGATAGAAGTGATAGTGCCTCTCACCCATCTCAAGAATTTAAACCCAGAATTGTTCCTGCCTAAGAGAAACGTAGGGTCACAAAATGGAGCAGGGCCTAAGGAAAGGCCATCCAGGGACTGCCCACCTAGGGATCCTTCTCATAGGCAGAAACCAAACCCAGACACTAATGCTGATGCCAAGAAGTACTTGTTGACAGCAGCCTGGTATAGCTGTTCCTTGAGAAGCTCTGTCAGCACCTAATACAGATGCACATACAGCCAACCACAGGACTGAGCCTGGGGACCCCAATGCAAGAGTTAGGGGAAGGAATAAGTGAGCTGAAGGAGATTGCAACCTAATAGGAAGAACAACAATATCAACTAACCAGTCACCCAGAGCTCCCAGGGTTTAAATCACCAAGCAAAGAGTATATATGGAGGGATCAATGGCTCCACCTACATATGTAACAGAAGATTGCTTTGTTGGCATCAGTGGGAGGGCATGCCCTTGGTCCTGTGGAGGCTTAATGACCCAGAGTAGGGGGATGATAGAGCAGTGAGGACAGAGTGGGTGGGTGGGTGGAGGACCAACCTCATATAGGCAAAGGCTAGGGGGTAAGGGATAGGGGATTTGCAGGAAGAGACCAGGAAGGGGGGCAACATTAGAAACATGAACAAATAAAATAATCAGTAAAAAAAATGACTAAGGCAATTTATAGAAAAAAACTTATTGCCATAATCTCTTTATTATTATTACTATTGTGATGATTATGATGATGATGATCTCCTTTCACATATACATCCCAACTGCACCTTCACCTCCCTTGCCTGTGTCCAATCTTTCTCCCCCTACATCCCTTCTTCCCCGAATCCATTCCTCCTTTGTGCATTTCCTCAGAAAAAGAGCAGTCTTCCTTCCCAGGGACATCAACCAAACACTGCATAACAAGCTGCAAAAAGACCACAGGCATTTATCATCACATCAGTGCTGGACTAAACGCCCAGTAGGAGATAAATGATCCCACAAACAGGCAAAAGACTCAGAGAAATCCACACTCTCACTGTTAGAAACTCCACAAGAATACCAGTGTACTTAGCCAAAGGACCTAATTTATACCCATACAGGCTCTCTGGTCTTTAAATAGCCCCCATAAGTCCTTGTCAGTTGATTCTGTGAGCCATGTTCTTGTAGTGTCCCTGACCACTCTGGCTTCCCCAATACTTTCTCCTCACCTCCTCCTCAGTACTTTCCATGCCCCACTTAATGTTTGGCTCTGGGACTCTGTACCTGTTCTTATTAGTTTCTGGATAGAGTCTCTCTGATGATAGTTATGCTAGACTCCTGTTCCAGAACACCTCAGCCAGGACAACCAGTGGGTCAATGGTTTCATGGCTGGGTTGGTGTCCCATTCCCCCAACTTAGGACTTCCTGGTAACAGAAGATGGCGATGGCAGGTTCAGGTTCTATGTTTCCCATTATTAAAAATATTTGCTAGGTTTACTCTCATAAATTCCATGGAGTTTCCACAGCACTAGGTTTCTATATTGCTCCTGAAATGCCCCAAATTCCAGCAGTTCCTTCTAGTATTTTCTCTTTTCCTCCTCAAATAATCCTTCCTTTTCCAAGCCTCACCTGCCAATACTCCATCACTGATACCTATTTTATTCCCCCACTAAGAGGGAGATTCTTCTATACTGCCTTACGCCCTCCTTATTACTTAGCCTCAGTGTGTCTATGGATTATAGAATGATTATCTTTTACTTGACAGCTTATATCCACTTATAAATAAGTATGTAGTATTCTTGCTTTTCTGGGTCTGGGTTCTCTCATTAAAGGTGATTTTTTTTCTAGTTTCAGCCATCTGCCTGCAAATTTCATGATGTCATTGTTTTTAACAGTTGACCAGTATCTCTCATAAATATAGATCTAAAAATACTGAACAAAATACTTGCAAACCAAATCCAGAAACATATCAAAAAGATCATCCAGCATGATCAAGAAGGCTTCATTCTAGAGATGCAAGGATGGATCAACATAAGACAAAAGTGTCCATTCTCTCCCTATGTATTCAATATAGTATTTGAAGTTCAAACTAGAGCAATAAAACAACTGGAGGATATCAAGGGGATAAAAATTGGAAAGAAAGAAGTCAAAGTATTGATATTTGCAGATGATATGTTGGGCTTCATAAATGACATCAAAAATTCCAGTAGGGAATTCCTACAGCTGATAACTTCAGCAAAATGTATGGGTACAAGATTAACTCAAATAAGTTAGTAACGTTCCTTTATACAAATAATAAACAGGCTGAGAAAGAAAACAGGAAAACAACATCCTTCACAATAGCCACAAATAATGTGCAATATCTTGAGGTAACTCTAACCAAGGAAATGAAATTTCTTTATCATAAAATCTTAAGGTCTTTGGAAAAGGAAATTAAAGAAGATATCAAAACATGGAAAGATCTCCCATGCTCATGGTCAGTACGATTAACATAGAAAAAATGTCCATCATATAAGATTCAATAGAATCACCATCAAAATTCCAATACAATTCTTTATAGACCTTGAAAGAACTTCATATGGGAAAGAATAAAACCCAGGAAAACTAAAGTAATCCTGAACAATGAAAGAACATCTGGGGGTATCAACCTTCTTGATTTCAAGCTGAACTTTAGAGTTATGTAATAAAAACTACATGGCATTGGCATAAAAGTAGACACATTGCTCAAGTGGACTGTATCAAAGACATGGGCATAAATCCATGCATCTACAAATACCTGATTTTTAAATTAAAAAAGCCAGAAATAACACTGGAAAAGGGAAAGCATCATCACCAAATGGTGCTCATCTCACTGGATGTTGGTGTGCAGAAGACTATAGTAGATCTATATCTATCAACCTGCCATATACTCTTATTAAATATTTGGACCAAAATGAAAAAGAGATTCTTTTTATATAAATAAGCAACAGTACAAACCCAAGTTTTGAACCATTAAAAACAAAACAGTCTATTCAGACTTCTAGAAAGACTTCCTTTTGTAACATAGATATATCTGCTTATTTTTTCCATCTTATTTTTATTAATATTTTAGATATATCTTTTCAGAGTTAGCTGAACTAAGGGATAAAACAAGTGATTGACAGATGAGTTTACATGACGTAAATCATCATGTTTACCTGGGATTTTAACCAGTCACTTAGACTATATCCCTAGTGCAGGAGATAGGGACCTTTGTTCAGACGACACAAAGTTGTCAGATTCAAATGAGCTTCCATCCTTTTGGGGGGGGAGGCAGGCATGTAAAAGTATAATGATACATATTCCTGGGTAGTAACAAATGTCATGAAAAAAACCTTAGGGAGTTTGAGACTAACTGATAAGAAGGGAAGGTTTTTGTGAAGACAAGGGCAGAGAAAAATCTGAGTGATTCCTTTATAGTAGAGGCCAGAATGGTGTGAAGGATGTTGGACTACATGGTGATAGAAGGGGAGAATAGCAATCAGAGAGAACTCTGGGAGGAGAGGCAGTGATGGACATCATATGCCTGAATAAAGTCAAGGTAGGTACAGCACAATAAATGATTGATCAAGCAGGACCTTACTGGGCATAGTAAGGATTCTTTGTTTTACATGACTTATGATGGAAGTAGTTCTAAGTTTTAGGAACAATGCTGCATCATCTCATATACAGTTTTTGTTGATTTAGTTGTTCTGATTTTTCAAAGACAAGACTGAAAAGATAGAAACCACTTTAGAGGCTATCTCAGTAGCTTATGAGCAGAGAAAATGTGATTTGAATCTAAGACTTATCAATGACTAATCAGTCTTCTCAAGAGACTGGTGTCAGAACATATTTTTGGGATAGCTGAAAGGTATTGTAAAATGCGTAAGTAAAAGTGGAAGACATGGAGAAATCAAGGGTACTCAATATGATCTTGGCCTGACCAGCTAGTACATTTTGTTCATACGTAAAATATCGAGAAACTACTGAGTCTTCAAGTCATGAGATATTTGTAAACTTTATGTATATGAGTTGATATTTCAGTTTAGAGCTTGTATAAAAATCTGGAGCTTAAAGATACAAACTGGATGTTGTAATTTATTGGAAATTAAGTATGGACCACCATAGAAATGGTAGCAATTACCCAAGCTGTGGGCATCCATAAGAAGGAGAAGATGGAGAAAGATGGTAGAGAAATCTACTTAATCAAAAGTCAGTGATGTGGGTAGAAGGTCAGTCCTTTCCAGGAATCCTGGAAATGTGGACAGTATTTAGGGCATAGTACATATCATCCAGAGGGTACTTCAGTAACACAGAGGAGTAGAAGTAGTATTTGGATATTAATAATTTTTGTTTATTTTTTTGTGATTTTCTATATAAAAGACATGTAAAGTTATGTAAGTGAACTCTTCAAAGGGACTTCTAAAAGTAGAGGGCAATTACAAAAACCACTTAAGCAGGGATCCAAAGTACCATTTCTCCAAAGGGATTGAGGTACAGGGAAAGGATGCAGGATCTCTCTTAAACTGCCTTTGCATTAAATCAACAGCATCTAACAGCTTACTGAAAAGGGCGAAATAAAATACGCTGACCAGACCAGCCATAACCCCATGACATTTGAGAAAGGGAAAGCCTGAAGGTTTAGTAAATGAGTGAACAGTGACATGCTTTAGTCTCCAATGGATCATTAAGGAATTTGGGCACAGGGAAAGAGAAGGCAAGACTTCCAGGTAAAGGCAGATTTTCATTGCTGGTTAGTTTTCAACATGATCACTTGTCTAGAAATCTGCAGAAATAATGACCCTCTGACTCTGAGCATTTTAGAAAATGCTGCTCTATGCAGTATTTTCTAAAATTTTGTTTGTTTTGTATGTATGGGTGTTTGGCTTACATGCATATCTATGCATCACTTGGGTGCTTAGTATCTGAGGTAGGAGGTAGAAATAAGCATTGGATTCCTAGGAATGGAGTTATAGACAGTTGTAAGTAGCTATGTGTGTGTTAGAGATAAAATCCAGATCGTATGGAAGAGCAACCAGTGCTCTTATCCAACAAGCCATCACTCTGGCCCTCAAGTTTAGTATTTATAGAACTACTTAGGTCACTAGGTAGTGATTAATGAGTCAGACAAATGACAGGTCTTCTCACTCTGTAGTCAGACCTGTGGTTTCTTCTCCAACATAGTTCTCCTGAGGCATATGAATACCAGGCCTTCCCTATATTCTCAGATCTGTAAGGACAAATTTTTCTCATGGAGGCAGCAGTGACCACATTTGACTTCTCATTGACATTTGATTTATTTTAATCATGGCAGGGGGGAAATGAGCCCAGTTCATTCATGGTTGAAAATGAACTCCCACACAAGATCAAATTACTGGACAGATGCTTTTTTGTTTTGTTTGGGGGGAAGGACACTTTTAAAATATATTTCTTCAGATTTAATAATATGTTAGTAGCTAAGGAATGACTGAATTGTAGAATTAGTGATAAAATATTCCCTTCATTAGAAATAAAAAATCTATATGCCATATTGAAAGAACAGGCCCAACTAATCCCTCAGCTGTGCTGCAATTAAATGTTTACTAAAGTTGATCCCTGTCTATTCTTTACTTTTCCTTTGTATAATTTAAGATTCTTTGGTCCTGGATAAATCCATATTCCGTGAAATTATGTGAAATGTGTGATTCTCTTCTCTAACAGAAAGAGACAGAAGGATAGGGAATCCAGTCTCCAATAGTGTACACTCCCTGAAGCATTCCTAGCTGACTTTGGAATGTGTTATATATGTAAGCTTATGACAGGTGTGCCTCATTTTCTGGGAATTCACTTCAAAGAGAAAAATGCAGTATGTGAAAATCTGGTTCCCTTTGAGCTGGGAAACACTCCAGCTTTCCTGTGTTCATCCTGTCCACTCAGGAAAGAGCCTTGACCTTGCCCAACATTCTGGTACTGTTTTTCTAGATTTCAAAGGGGGACTTCAGTTGGGACTTCGTTGGGACTTCAGTTTCCTTAAGCCATAACTGAGTGTTAGAAAAAGCCTTCATCTGGGAAGATCTAGGGGACAGATTGCTGTTAAGCAGGGATGAGAAATGCCATTGAAATCTTCTCCTGCATTCAGCACTGGCTTGCCAAGTATATCTTCAACTCAAGTCTATCTGTAGATTTTTTTTCTGTTAATAATTCTGAAATCCTTGGCAAAATACTTATTTTTTCCAGTCTCTTACTCTAAAAAATTGTGCCCTGTGGACTTTCAGTGAAGATTAAATGAACTAATACTCAGTCCCTTGATCCATACAAATTTCTCAATAAATGACAAAAATTATGTTGGCTATTATTGTTAAAACTAAAAAACACCTATATTGTAGTCTATAGTAGAAACTAAAAGCAACCTCATAGAGAAAGATGGATTTTAAAAAAATAAAGGTATGATAAGTAGTTGTCTAAATAACAAAATTTCTAAATATCTCTGCAGCATAGATACTTTTTATCAAATAATACTCAGTTCTCACCTACCTAAGCTGCTCCTTGATCCTGACTAATGATTTAAAAATTCTGCCTTCAATCTGAAGGGAGATAATGGAGTCTGGGAGAATATCAACATGAGTGCATCCACACAAGCAGAGGAAGAAGCTAGCATGGTTGTGATGAGAAGGCAACAGCATCATCTTCTGGACTATTCACCATGCAGGGACTAAGTGTGAAAATGGAAGAAACATCAGGGAGAATGCCTTTGAAATATTGCAACATTGTCAAAAGAATGGAATAATATAATGTATCCATGCTCTGCTCAGGAAGGAAATATCTAAAGACAGTTATAATAAGAAACCAAGAAGTATTGTGCAGTTGAAGTCCAAATGGCTATTTTTGTTATAGTTGAGGATTTTTTTTTTCCTAAAACATGTTCAAATTAATTGTCTGCAGTTTAATGAGAATGGACAATTTACAACATTGAGACATCTATTCTTTAGGATCAAATGCTGTGAAGATACCATTTAACTAAAGTTCTGGTATATAATTTTTAAGATTAGATATATTATATATACATATATATGTATATATATATGTAGATATATATATATATATATATATATACCTTTATATGTATATGTTTATATATGTTTGTATATACACATTTTAGTTGCTTTTCTTCTTGTTGAGACCAAATAGCTGACAAGAAACAATATAAGGGACGAGACATTTATTCTGATTTACAGTCAACCTGCATTGTTACTTTATCATGGCAAGGAAGACATGGTGGTGAAAGGGCTGTGTTCATGAATTTTAATTAGAATTGTCACAGTTTTTCTTTTTCTCTACCTGCCATACAATTGATACTGCACTGTTACATTTGTTTCTCAAGCTTTAAGGCACAGAAACTGGGCAGTATTCCTCTATTTTAGTACTCTAAACTAATCTGGCTACCACCCAGCCAAAATCCTTGAGAAACTTGCATTTTAATACTGATCTGGCAATTTCTGCCCCAGGTGTTTTCTCATGGTCTCTTCTACCCATGGATTATCTCCACTTCCTCTCTACTGCCTATCCCCTGGCTGGGAGGAAGTCCTGCCCTATTTTCTCCCTACCTAGTCAATGACTGATCAGCTTTTATTGACAAATCAGCAAATAAATGAAGAGCAACACCTGTACAACATTGAAGTAGGAGATACTTAATAAGAATTGCAACCAGATATAGGTATATGAAAATCAGCATTTGAGTTACACAATGCACAATAACATTATGCATACAGAGCCAGGGTAAGGAAAAGCAGACAAGGAAAGGAGTGACTTTAGAAAGTGAAGGCTCTTTTTTGTATGTGGGGGAAATATAGAGATTGTCTTTTCAAGAATCAGAGCCCATTATACACTTACCAGCCGGGGTAGGATAGAAGGATAAAGTTTTTTTTTCTGCTGGAGTTTGGTCATTGCTATGGGTAATAAAGGGAAATGAGTTAATTTACTTCTAGAAACCAAATTTCTATAGTTACTATAAGTGTCACATTTAGACTAAAATGGAAGAGATGTAAAAAACTGTGAGGCCCTAGTTAGCAAGCAATAGGCAGGAAAAATGGCAATATGAGCAAGAGCTGAGCTGGTCACACCACATCTGTCCTCTGGAACCAGAGTGAACAGAAAGTGGGTTAGGCTAGAGATCCCAAAGGCTTCACCCCCAAGTGATGACTCTCTTTTTCCAGTGAGACAACACCTCCTGAAGGTTCCACAACTTTCCCAAAACAGCACTACCAGTAAGGACCAAGTGTTCAAACACCTGAGCCTGTTTTGGATAATAATATTCAATATATGTATGCATTCAGCCCTTTGAATTCACAACTGGTTTGAAAATAACTTACATTTATGGTGCTGAGCATACATGATACAAAATAAATGTTCTTCAGGTCATTACCCCTACACCATACAGCATAACAGTATTTACACAGCATTTTCATTGTAATAGGTATCATATGCAATCTGGAAATGATTTAAAGCATGCAGAATATATATAGGTTGAAGACAAATATCATCACATTCCATATCAGAACCTCTGGCATGTGCAGATGTTGGTAGTATCAGGGGGCCTTGGAATCAAGGCCCAACAGACAATGAAGGATAACTACAAACATATTTTTACATCTTCAGAATTTCAAATTGTACATGCATTTGCCTCTGTATGGCAATGAAAAATAAATGTCCTCTTTGTTTTCTGTAGGGAATGATATCTACCTAGGCTCTCCCACAGTACTCATGCAAATGTCTCCAAGTAGCAAACCCTTCCCGCTGTGTTGTGCTATCTTAAATAGGAATGTGCTTTAAAGTAATCACAAATCCAGACTTATTTCACTAATCTTGCCTTCTGGAAAACTACAACATGCTCTTTTTGATCCAGTCTTTCTTGATTGATCAATAATATGTCTGAGATAGGTTTTGCCCTCACCTGCCTACTCACCCTAGAGGATTTTAATTTCATCTGCAGTAAATTTGCATCCCTGACATTTGAGACAAATATGAAACTACCTTCTCATTTTTGTCTCAGATTGTCTATTTTCTCAATATATTTTTCACTGAAGAAATAATAAACAAGCATTCAAACATTGAGTCTTAAAAAGTGTTCATATTGAGTGATATTATGAAAACTAGATCCACCATGTTCCATTTCCCTTCCTCTTTGAGCAAAACAAGAAATGCTTCATTTTTTCTCACCCTATAACAGACTAGAGAATGTCTGTTAGACAAAAATGCAATATGGGGGGAGTGTGTGCTTCCTTCAGTGAGCTCTGCACTGAGCACAGGAATCTTGGCTAGCAGTGCTATGATGCAGCGTACAGCAATTCACCATATGTCAGGAGTTCACAGCAATACTCTATTCTGTGGTTCCCTTACCCATTATCACTTCAGACAATAAGTATGTGATGCAAAATAAAAGCAATGGGTCTTAAGTGTACTGGTGAGTGTGCTCCAAGTAAGAACAACAAGAAAGTCAGCATAGTTCATGCCTGTTGAAATTATTTTAAGGTATTTAGATACATCTCACATTATGTCGTCCATGAATTTCTGGAACTGTTTTCATTCTATAAAATACATTATTTATTCTCCTGTGTAGTCATTGCTTTAAAATTTGTCTGGAACTACTTGCTAAAGTCTCCATACCCCATCCCCCACTTCAGACCCCTCCCTTAAAAATGGTAAGAAAATAAACCATCCCTATAGAATTTTATAGAGAACATGTGTGGGATTCCAAATTACTGTGTAAATGAGCATTTCTGTTTGCATTTGAAATCGTGAGTTTAGGATAGAAAAAAAAAGGCTCATCTTTTCCTGGAAAAACAGCTTTATTTTTGTAGACCTCTGTTCTTTTTGGCACTTGGTTCCAGAGATACGATCTGTCTCTTGCAGTCACAATCATGTAGTTGATGGACTTGGCACAGAACTCCTGTTCATGATTCCATAATGTCAAATGTGTGACATTTTCTGTAATTGTCTCTCAAAAGCACACTTCTCTACTCAGAATTCTCAGCATCTGTCATTCACACAAACCATCCCTATAGAATTTTTTTTTTTTTTTGCAGCTTATGCAGCTGGGCCTATGTGAAGACTTGAGTTTGGAAAAAGTAGCTTGCATTTAGCTCAATTTGATACAAAGTTAGTCTGTGGTTATGATGACGAATCATAAGCTTTCCATAAGCCAGAAAAGTACTGTCTCTACTGAACTACACTCTCAGCCTTAATAGTTCTTTTTATAAGTTTTAAAATTTATTTATTTTATTGATTTTTTCCCATTTTTTTAGATTTCTACATAAACTGGGATTATGTCACTCTCACCATTACTCTTCCCTCTCTAGGCCCTCCTTTCAATGCTACCCACTTGCAAAGGGGTAGGTTTATTTTGTTTATTGTTGCTGTGTGTGTGTATGTGTGTGTGTGTGTGTATGTGTGTTTATGTATGCACAAATGCATAAAGACAACATACTAAGTCCATTTTTGTTATTTGTATGTATATGATTTTAAGTCTGACAACGTTTTTTAAACAACCTATAAGAAAGCTCAATTCCAGGAGAGGTTAATTCTATTTTTCCCCAGAAGTCATTAGTTGCCTGTAGTTCTTGATTTATGTGTAAGATCCTATGAAATTTCTCCTTTCCATGTTAAAATGTTTATTGTTATTGCCATTGAGCCATTCTTGTTTATTCCATTCCTTGAAAGTCTGCTTGGCAGAATACATCCTGATATTCTGGCTCTTACACCCTTTCCCCTCCTTCTTCCTCAATGTTTACTGAGTCATAGAGAAACTATATATATATATATACATATATATATATATATATATATATATATATATATATAATACACATATACATATACTCATTAGTGTAGACTACTTATCATCTGTTGATCTTTGCATTGTGTCTATTATTTGTAGTTTTCTGTGATGGTCTCCACATGCTACAAAGAGAAGCTTCTTTGATCAGGGATGGGATGGTAGCTACACTTATCTTGAATTTAAAATATAGATAAGAATATGCTGGTCTAGCAAAGTAGCACTACTAGATGCTTTTCTAGGATCATGATATCACCAGCCCTAGGAAACTGGCTAAATTCCTAATGTCACACATGATTTCCCTCTTGTTGAGTAGATCTTAAGTCCAATCATTGGTTACAACCATATGTGAGGGCTTTTATTGAAACTTCATGCCTATCTTTCCATGCTGGTCATAGTTGTGGTTCATAGATATCACAGCTGGATAAGACTATTAATTTCTTTCCTCTATTGCTGCATACATAATATTTTATGGAATCATGGAAAGCAGACTGCAGGAGCCTACTGGCTTTCGGGTTAGATTCAGATTGCATCATCATCTCAAAGTACTCTGTGCTAAGCATGCAGTGTTTTCAGAAAAGGGCTAACCTTCAATCTCTGAGAGGCAAACAAAGCTTCTTTACAGCTAAGAAAACAATCAGTCAAATAAAGAAGAAAGTTCCAAGATGGCAAAAATATATTTGCCAGCCATACATCTGACAGATTAATATTCAGAATATAAAACAAACTAATAGAGTCAAGAAAACCCAATTTTAGAAATGGGCTAGACATCTAAACAGAGATTTCTCAAAACAAAAAAAAAAAAATGAAAAGAGATAAGAAATACTTTTAAAATGTGTTTATGATCTATAACAATTAGCAAATGTATATTAAGACAGCTTTGACGTTTCATCTTAATCTAGTCAAAATGGCTAAGATCAACAAACAGCTAACCATAGATGCTGGTGAGGTTGTTCAGTAAGAGGAACCCTTACTCACTGTTGGAGGGAATGTGGAAGTCAGTATGGAGAAGACTAAATGTCTTAGAGTTTCCAATGCTTAGAAGAGACACTATGACCAAGGCTACTCTTACAAGTTTAGTTGAGGCTGGCTTACAGGTTCAAAGGTTCAGTACATTATCATCATGGCAGGAACCTTGGCAGTGTCCAGAGAGACATGGTGCTGGAAAAGGATCTGAGAGTTCTACATCTTGTTACAAAAGCAAACAGGAAAAAACTATCTACCAGCACGGTCTCAAAGCCCACCTCAACATGACTCACTTCCTCTACCAAGGCACACGTACTCCAACAAGGCCATACCTCCTAATAGATGCTTGGTCCCCTCCCTTGTCCAAACATATTTAAACCACCACAGTAAGCAAACAACAAAAGCCTAAAAGACAAACAAACAAAAAACCACCTAAATATAAATCTATCATGTAACCCAATTAGAAATCATACTCCCCAGATTCATGTTCGGCCATATCCATTGCCATGCTATTGGCAATACCAAGAAAATGAAAATAACCTAAATATCCATCATTAGAAGAATGATAATAAAAATGTGGCACATACGCACAATGAAAGGAAAAATGAAACTATGAATGAAGTGATACAGACCCAGAAATGTAAACATCATGGGTTCTCTTTTATCTATGATTCCTAGCTTCAAATATTCAGATGTGAGTACATAACATGGAATAACTACAGAAACATTGTTGGGTTAAATTGTGGGTTGATGTATGGGTCGCACATCCACCCCACCTCCTGGGGCTAGGGCCGCTGGTCGAGAGCATGATGTGGGAAGCTGCCTATGCTCTCCCAACTTCAGAACTGGGTGGGCTTCCAGCTATATGAAGACCCAGGAACCAACTCGGGCTGGGGGAGTACAGTCTGAGGCCTGTGGGAAGCCAGAACTCTTGGCTTGGGTGTTCTTAGGCCAAAAAGTGGCCAGGGATGACTGGTTCTCATACTCTTGGTCCCCCAGGAACAACTGGGAGGCCGTGGAAGAGCCAAGATAAGATGAGGCATACGGGCTCGACTGTCCCATGATCAAAGGGGAGAGAAAGGGAGACAGTGCTTCACCTGTGCTCCATGGGGAGGAGAGTTCTCTGTTTTGGTGGCTCCCTTGGCTTGGTCATGACTGGCTTGGCTTGCTTGCCTAGGTTGGTGGTCTTCATGACTGGGAACTCAGAGAGTTCTTCTGTGGGCCCTGTGATAGAGGACTCCTCCACAGTTCCTTACTGCAGATTTCAAAGAAGAGAAACAGTCCATTGTCTTAAGATGTTTATTGCCATGCTATACCCCAGTTTCCCCTGGGAGGGCCTAGGGTTAAATACCTTTTGCAAGGAGGAGGGTCTGGGAAGGACTGTTTAATTGGTTATGCTCCTCTGGCTTTTAGGTACCTCATTAATATGGAGATCTGTCTTGAGGCTCCATGGCCTGTAGTCATGCTCTCTACTGTGGAGGAGCTAGTAGGAACATTGTCCTATGTGTCTGAAAGACTCTAATGTATGGAGGTCTGCAGCTCTGCAGGAGCCTGTAGTCTAGAAACCTGGCAAAATGCCTGCTGTCCCTTGCAGAGGCTCTGCAGGGTCTCTGTGATTTCCAGCAGTGCTCAACCAGAAACTGGTTGCCTTTCATGGTCATATAAAACCATAATATATAAGCAACCATAGAGTGTAGGGGGCGAGGGTTGGGGTCTTTGAGAAGAATAGCAGGATGCAGGTGATAGGAAGTGGGAAATGCAAACGTATGGAGAGTCTTCAACCTGGAAGGGAGACCAAGCAGAAAGAGAAGGAGGAATGAAGTTGTTTGATAAAGTCTCAAAGAATCACATTATTTTTATTTACCTATGGTAATACATAATATTATATATATATATATATATATATATATATATATATATATATAACTATATGTGTGTATGCACATGTAAGATATAACACACATATATACATACATATATGTACAAATATATACATAACTCTCTGAATATATATGTACATATGTCTATGAATATATACATATATGAAAGTTAAGTCATTTGGGTTAACAATGCATCCCACAGGAACCATAGATAAACAAAAACCCCAGTAGCACTATCAAAAACCTCCTTTCCAATGGTTAGTCAAAGTAATCCAAGTGATTCTCAAAACAATATAGATTGCTGATATAGAATTAGTTCTTAATCAGTCCTTATTCTATTGTCATTATGGATTCATCATAAACACTAAGAAACTAAAATTATATGCAGTTTTTCTTAACCTAGAAACTGAAGTACTTATCAACCTGTCAGTAATTTACCCTTTCATATATTCTAGCAGAACCATGTTGTTCTGCTTAAATATGTCCTAATATATAAAAGGGAGAATAGACTTTCTTTAAACCCTACTCAGCCAACAGGAATAACTTCACAAGCATGAGAATCACTTTTGCAACTCATTCTCTGGAACCACACACTCTATAATCCAGACACAAGACTGACTTCAATTAGCTGTCATGTGTTGGATACCAGTTCCTAGACACTAGATAATATAAATAGAAGAATAATCTTAAAGTTTCTTTTTTCAGTAATAAAAATACAATGTTGTGCCTTCCATCCATTCAAATAACTACCTAGATAAGGAAGAAAGCTATGATTTTCAACAAAAGTATTAATAACAGTGATCATAATGACCTATTTCAAGAATGACTAATTAGAACTCCAAGAGGTAACTTGAGTGTGAACATTAACCTGACAAGTAGATGTGATGAATGCATTTCCATTTGCCAGTACAAAATAAATGTATGCAGATGATAAGTCCCAAGTTTGTTGAATGCATTGATCTTAGGAGATAAATTATAATTAAATTATTACTGGGATGTCAATTTGTCAGTTTTGTGATTTATAAGAAAAAGTTTTGTTTCATATACAGAAAATCTATAGAAGTTCTGGTAATTTTGTGCTTCAAGATTTAAATGTGTTACAGTTTGCTTTTCATATAATTTAACTCCCAAGGTTCATGCTTAGGCATCACAGAAAGTTTGTAAAAATATAAGTTCTGATTTGACATCTTGAAGGAAAAGAAAGAAGCTAAGGAATTGGGATTCTGTAGCAGAATAAGAGAAGAAACCTTGCAGTGGAAACTTTCAGAGGAATCAATGTGAGAATGAATGTTACAGTTGAATGGACAATGGCAGAAATGGCACCAAGTTGAACACAGGTGGTGGGGAAGAAACCCTCTTCAGAATAACTTACTTTATCTCCCAGCTCTATTACTTGGCCAAGAGTTATTTAGATCTGATTTTGTGCTCATATTCATAGATTCTTTGATTTATTCAAACTGTATGGTTCATTAAATTCAACTAAATAAATGGCCATTTTTTTTCTGGTTTTGTTGAAAGGGAGATTCCAAGTAACAGAAGTCAAGAAATATCCTTATATATCAAATTTAAATGGTAGCTAGTAAAACATTCAGATACATCTTCCCAAGTTCAAATTCTTGCTGGCTTTGCCTAACACAGAGATTGTCTTTTTTTTAATCCCAGAGGAGCCAAATTGGAGGTAGGAGTACAGACTGCGCTGTCTCTGTAAGGTTGTCCCAGTTTGGAAATTTGAGAACCAAGGGTGGCTTAAAAATGTGCACCACAATAATGTTGAGAATGCCTAGCTGCTATAAATGCTGCTATAAATGGGGAAAGGGAGCCTTTCTTATCTGAATTCTCTTGCCAAGGGTTAGGTCTAACATCTGTACAAGATAACTTACAAAAAGAGAGTAGAATTCATTGGGGACTTGAGGTCTCAGAGATGATAATTTTATAGACAAAGTTTCTGATGGTACATGGGAAACATATTCATCTGATATGCTGATAAGATCAAATAAATATGAGTGAATATTTGCCAATTGCTGAAACAATTTATCTTTTGACATGTATTCAAAATGATATTTCTATCAGGGTGCAAGCTGCTAAAATGCAGAGAGTAGATCATTAAATTTCAATAGGGAATAGACTTCATATTTAACATAAACAGTCAAGTCATTTTGGCTGCCTGCATCCAGCACCACGTTTAGAAAGCCTTCTGTGTAACCATGGGAACAGTTTTGCTTAAGTTCTGTGGCTTGTGTAAATCCAGTTCATTCTTAATTAGTAGAGAATTCAGTGGGGAAGGACTATGTGATTTATCTCTGTCCATTGCTTTCCAAGTTCCTTCTTAAAAAACGTGAAGTGAAGTTAAAAATGGCTTTCTTTCTTCATTTTTTTTATTCCTTTTTTTTCCCCTGAAGCATGGATAAGATTAGGGAGCAGAATCTTCTTCTAATGGGAGCATCATCATGATGAATAAAAAAAAATAGGAATTGATTTGTTGTACCTCAAAATATCTCCTATGCTTGCCATTGTGTTTGCTTTCAGTAATAATAAGCTTACTTAATAAGACTGAAGAATATGCTCTTCCTATATGTAATTATACAAGACACAAAATTTCAATAAAAATTTACTCCTGTCATCATGCTCTTTTTTTTTTTTTTTTTTTTTGTACTGGGGAATTTTATGAGCTATGAGCTGGACATGAACCAATAGCTAGACTCACTTCCCCTAAGCGGCTAGTAGTTGGGTAACTGAGGAGACAAGGTAATTTTGTCCCATAGAGCATTGAAGGAGAGGTTTTGGGTCAGCTACATGGAGAGTGCTCAGGGTGAGAAAGAGAGAGAGAGACAGGGAGAGAGAGAGGGAAGGGGAGGGAAGAAGGAGGGGAGGGGGAGTAATAGGGGGAGAGGAAGAGGGAGGGAGATACCATTATATCTGTGAATAGCGCGCTTCATTCTGTGTGTCTCCTGTTGAAAATGTCTTCCAGGTATTATTCACCCATTATTATTTTGCTCATGTTTAAGGTTGAGGAAAGAGTTTATTAAGTTCATAGTACTTTTGCTAGTTTCTACCCACTCCTCCAACAATTCTAAATTTTCATTTGTATATGGTATTTGTGATGCGAGTACATATGTGCATGCAGTTGTGCTTGTGTGGGGGCATAGGCATGAAACTAAACGGTCAATCTTGGCTCTCCTTCTTTAGGCACTGAGCTGACTATTTTAACATCAACTTGTCACAAGTTAGAGTCATTTGGCAGTCACAAAACTCAATTGAGGAAAGGTTTTCCCCAGATTGGCTGGTAGAAAATCCATTTTCTTGACTGATGATTGGTGTGTGATGGCCCATACTATTGTGCGTGGTACATCAGATGATCCTGGATGGTACAAAAAAGGAGGTAGAGCAAGCCATGAGGAGCAAGCCAGTACAGAGCACCTTCTCATGGCATCAGTTCTTGCCTCCAGTTTTCTATTTTGAGTTCTTAATTCTCTGGATGGTGGACTACAAGTATAAGATAAAATATACCATATTCTCCTCAAGTTGATTTTTGGTCACAGTGTTTTATCATGGCAAGAGAAAACCTGCATAAGACAGACATTTTCCATGTTTTGTTTGTTTGCTTGTGATAGGCCTAAAATTTGCCAAGTAGGCAAGTTACTCCCTTGGAGTCCACCTATTTCTACATCCCCAATGCTGAGACGACAAGCAAGCATGGTACCAAACCCAGGGGTTGTTTGTTTGTTCATTATGTGGACTCTGTGATCACACACTGGTCTTCATGTTTACAAGACAAGCTTTTTGCCAACTGACTAGTTTCTTCAGCTCCAATAATTATTGATTTTTTCATTAAATAACTATACATTCCTCGTGTGTCTATGTATGTCAGATACTCTTCTTTGAAAATGATTGTTCAGCTATCTATCTCTATCACAAGAGAGAAAGTTATAGGAACAGAATCCAATTGCCTTTCTTAAATTCCTAGAGTCTAGGACACTGTTCCTCAAAAGACATAAATAGACATTTTGACCAGCAAATTTACATAAAAATGGAAAGATAGCAGAGATTCTGAGAGCAGGTAGGCATACTGTGGTGATAATAGGGTTAAAGGACTTGCTAGGATGTAAGTTATAGGTTTGAAAAGAGGAAGAAAACTGATAAAGTAAAAAGAAAGCTATTAAAGTATGAATCCTTAAAAAAAAAAAACACACAGTCTATAAACTGAAAAATGATCATACAAACAGATATAGACTCTAATTCCAGGAAACTATAAATGTTGTCTTATCTGAAAAGCCTTATCTGTAAATGTGCCTAAGTTATTCTTGAGATACTGAAACAATTCTGGATTATCTGAATGCCGTTCTTGCTCTTTTCATAAGAGGCACTCAATTGTCCTTGTTAGAGAGAGTTTATATACAAAAATGAGAGGCAAGGTACAGAAGGATACAGACTTTAGTGTGATGTGACCGTAATGTCAGCAGCCACAGCCTGGGATAGTTGAGAAATGTTTTTACACTGTAGTCTCTGAAGGCATTTGGTCTTGCAGACAGCACTCTGGCTTTACTCAGAGTTGCTAATTTTAGATTTCTTGTCACTGAGAATATAAGACATGGAATCTTTTATATGAAAAGCATACAAATATAAGATATTCAGTGTTATGTTTTAGAAAATACAAAAGCAAAAACTAAAATAAAGGTGCATGGAAATGAGTGTAGGTAGCAGGTTCTGTGAATCATGACCCATGAATGCATCTGTATGAGTGAGAGATGAATGTGTGGAGACACAAGAAAACAAGCCATGGGGATATCTGGGGGCTGAGAATAGTCTAAGTAGACAGGTGAGATAATCCAAAGATGTTGAAGAGAGAAGGAGATGAGGCCAGAATTAAAATTAGAGTACTAGGCTGTAGAAAGTATAGGGAGGCCACTGGCAGAACTTATTTTACTGTGAGTGATGTGGAAAGCCTGAGATATGCACTGAGGAAATATGGTTTACATTCTCCAGGCATCATTCAAGGAATATAGCAAAGAACCATCTGAACCAACACAAGCATGACAAGGGGTCAGCTGCAGTATGCAGAAGGTCATGATTGAATGTGGTCTCGTTTGAGGAGAGCCCACTTCACATTCTCTTTGTTTTAGTGATCTCATCACAGTCTATCTGAGACTCTGTTTATTCCCTGAGCTACATTCTACTTTACTTTCATCTGCTTTAATTTTAATGATGAGTCTCCAAATGATATACACTTAAATTTCTTACAATAATTGTATTTATTTCTATTTGAAGAGAACAAAACAGAAAAACATTTTTTTTGAAAGCTGGCCTTTTTTTCATGTCTCTAAATTCACATTACCTAATCAGGAGGCAAACTTGACTCTGCTTCCTTTAGCATTCATGGAACCTTTAAAATGTTTATTTAAATAAATAAATAAAATAAATTTAAAAAATGTTTATTAAATACAGTTTTTACTTCATCCTCGTGAGACACCATGGATAGTTTTACCAAATGGCTTAGAATTTCCCATACATACATAGATAAATAAATCCATCTAATACAACAAATTGTTGAAAGTCCCACATACAAAACTATGTAGAGTTTTTATTTAGCTTACAACCATCCTCTTATATATTTGAAATCTTTTCTATATTATTTTTGGGATCTTTAATTGTCAACTTGAGACAGCCTAAAATCATAAAGAAAGAGTCTCATTTAGGGACTATCTAGATTAGATAGGCCAATAGGTTTATCTATGAGTGGATTATCTAGGTTATGTTAATAATTACTGTGGGAAGACCCGGAACTTGTGGTTGACACCATTCCCAAAGCTAGGAATCCTGCACTACACTTTAGAGAACAAACTAAGCAGTAGAAGATATCCAGAATGCATTTAGTTTCTCTCCTGTGACTGTAGATATTTGAAGTTTCCTGCCTTGACTTCCTAGTAATGATGGAATGAGACTTAAAATTATGAGCTGAAATAATTTTCTTCACATACTGCTTTTTGTTAGTATATATTGTCACAGCAATAGCAAACAAAACTACAAGAATCACAATATCCACTATGATTTAAATCTTACAGTGATGCCATATTATGTGACCAATGTTTAGGATAAAATCTAGATTTATACAACAAATGCATTAAAATATATCTGTTCATGGTGGATTAAATGTAAAGACGACTGTCTATCACTGAGATGCCTATGTGCAGTCCTTTATATCACTTGTCCATGCTTTGGTGAAGCCTCACTGAGTGTTCTGTCTTCCACAATCTCCACCATCTCTGCTCATCACTGCTACTCTGGTTATAGAGTATTTGCTTTGTGCAGTTTCTAACCAACCCCTTGCGTATACATCGATCCATCACATATGAAAGACCTATCACAGAGCATGGAAATATAATTTAGAGATGTACTGTACATTGTCAGAAAGACACTATCAGAATATCTTGGGATTTTATGGCCAAGCCAGGTAGTTTACATGCCAGGACAGTAAAACTTCTCAAGTAGATTTGATCGTATTCTCTTGTTGTCAAAAAGGCATGATGACCCAAGCATTATTGATAAGAATGACCCCGACAGGAGATTTGCAGGTAAATAGAATAAAGAGAAAACTTTGCACTCTATTGAACAGCTCTCCTTCAGCTGAAATCACTCTAAGCTCACTATTGAGACAGTGCCTTTGCCTCTTAGGATCTCATCTGTGTCGGATTTAGTAACTTCAGAAATGCATTTATAAATAAAGATTCCAAAATATTCTTGCAATAAAAGAAGTTAGTGCTTTTACTTCTTTTCATATTTGCTGAGAGAAGACTGTTTTGAAATTGATCATTGTTTACAAGCTTAAATCCTGTTTTCTTTCCTGCATAGGAAACCAAATATTTACTAAGCTGGGAATTCTGCACTGAAGTTTTTCTGTGCCATCATTGCTAGTACAACATCTCTCCACACAGCCTTCATTTTCATGAATACATTCTGTACTGTGATGATTCTAAGAAGTCAAGAATCAAATTTGACAGAATAAGTGTTTAAAAAGAAAAAGAGTTGATTTGTTTAAAAAGGTCATAAGATCTGCCCTCACCTGGGAACAGCACTGGGACTTCTGGGTGGACTTTTCCACCTTTTCAGACTCAGAGAAGGATCTGGTTTGTAATAACTGACACAGGGGTTAATTATAAATTTATGTGCAAAACAGAACTTCTGCTTAAGCCTTATATAGAAGGTGAAATATTAAGCTCAAAAGAGTTATAGACACAAAGATGTAATACTAAAATTTAAAAATTCTCGAAAAAAATGAGAGAAAAATTACAGACTTTAAGAGTAAAGTAGTGACAGGCTTGAACTATGAAGAACATTTTATAATTTAACTCTCCACAAAATTTAAAATCTTTTGAACTATAAAGTCTCATGCTAAGCAGATAAAGGCAATAGACAATCGTGTCTCCAAACCACCTCCCACCTAAGGGTTAGAGGTACATGGGGCCACACCTAGATCTTTAGGTGGGATGAGGATCCAAATTCAGATCCTCGGGCTTGCATAGAATGGACTTTGATGCATCTTCTCACTAACTTGTACTACATGCTTGTAAGAATTTCAAACATTATTATTCAAGAATCCTGGGGAAAGGAGAATTTCACTGTGTATTATTTCATACAGCTGCATATACTTTCTTTTATCTCAAAAATATTAATTTTTTAAAGTTATAGGAATCAGAGAACTTGGTTAAGTTTGATCCCTGTGTTCCATAAGGTAGAAAGAGATATTTGAATCTTATAAGTTGTCCTCTGACCTACACACATGCACACGCACACGCACATACACAAAATGGATAAATTGATAAATAACTGTAAGACAATTTAAAAAGGTTGTGGGTTAAATAATTCTAAAAAGCTATTTTTAACTCCACTTGTTCAGAACTACAGCCACCATTCCAGCAGAAAAATGTAACCAATTTGTTAAGCCCCCAAAAGAATCTTTTCCCAATTCTCAGGCATCCTCTTTAAAAAAGTCGTTCACAACCTCATGTAGATTTCTGAGTTTTCTTATGTCATCTGAATGTAATGGAAGAGAAAAAGTTTCTATCTTCAAAAGACCGTTCTTTATAAAAGAAATGATGTTTGAAGATAGAAATCATTGAATGTTAGTTTTAATGGACAAGTCCTGAACTAAATCTCCGAGAGACCTAACCATCTGTTTAACTGATAGCATTTCATCATCCCTTTGGTTTCCTTGAAAAACAAAAAACTCAAAAGCTAGGATAGTCACTTGTAGTTAGTAACCCCCTTTTTATCTGTATATATGTGTGGATGTATTTTATGCGTGTGTGTGTGTGTGTGTGTGTGTGTGTGTGTGTGTGTATTATATCAGACATTTGCTGAGTCTTTTTCTATTATTCTATACCTTGTTCATTGAGATAGGGTCCCTGAATTGAACTCAAAGTTCACTGGTGAGGCTACTGTGGATAGTGAATTTTGTCTCCGTTTCATGGGTGCAAAATTATAGGACAATACCGGAGGCTGCCATAAGCATTTGGCGTGGGAATTCGATATATGACTCAGGTACTCAGGCTTGCAAAACAAATGTGTTAAATACTACTTGAGTCCTCTTTCCAACATTCATTGTCAATATTTCTACATTATCTTTTTATTGTGTGTGTATATGTGTATATGTATTGTGCACATCGTGCAAATAAATATTTAAACACATATTTTTAATTGAAATAGAATTATATCACTTTACTCTCTTCTTTACCACCATTAAGCTTCTTCTACCCCTCAAGTTGATAACCTCTTTTTCTTTGATTATTATTGTTATAGTGAGAGAAAGAGAGAAAGACGAGAGAGAGAAGACAGAGAGACAGAGAGAGAGAGAGAAAAAGAGAAAGTGAGAGAGAGGGGAAAAGGGGATGGAGAGGAAAGATAGACAGAGATAGGTGCACACATACCACACACACACACACACACACACACACACACATACACACACACACATACACATACTCCATGCTGATTCCATTCTTTTGGTGATGCAGGTGTCTTCAAGATTATATATTCTGCTCTAGACAACCATTGAACAGAATCATCTCAGGGGGAAGCTAATTCTCCTCCCAGAAGCCATTAGTATTTATAATTCTTTGTCTATGAGTGGACCTTAGGAAATGTGGATAGTGAAGAAGTTCTCCATGTGGTTTTGTTGATAGGCATTTGGGTAAAGCATCCATTATTCAGCCACTATACCCAAAACTTGCACTTTTCTTCCAAAATTCTCTCATGCCACTTAACCCCCATACCCAAGTATTGGGGAGTCACTTTTCATTTCAAAACCAAAATGACAGGACTTGTAAATATGAGACCACACTATTATAGGCTGGAATACAGTTAAAATGACAGTTGTTACAAGGGTGCATGAAACTCAAGTCAGACTATATCATGCTTTCTTCTCAGAATGAGACTTTTATAATTATTTCCAAACAGCCAAATGTTCTTCTGACATCCATTCCTCACAGCCATCATAAAATTCACTTACCTGATGCTTGAAGCCATTTCCACTGTCTCAGACACAGTCACTTTTGTATATCAGAGGAAATCCTATCTGGATGACTTTCTGGTGGAAAACAATGTGTGTAACATGCCATTTATATGCAAAAACTATCTCCTGCTTGTCAGTTATTTTCCTTCCATATTCTAAAAATAATAAGTGCCATAAGAGTCTCCTGTCCTGTTTTCTTGACTTTATTGATGACAGAAGAGAGACCAAGGATGGCCTGAGGTACAGCATCAAAATAGGAAGACAGACTTGCAGAGATAAGTTGCAATCCAGCATGAAGGAGTTGATGTGGCTTCAAGTTTTATTTTTTTTGTAGGAGATAGTTTATTTTTCCTCTCAGGCTAAGAGCTAAAAATGTAACGTCGGAACTGATTTATAGCAATATGGAAGATTTGCCTAGGAAATGTGTCTTCCAATGTTTCTAGCTAGAAAAAAATAAGTGTTTTCTCCATAACATCAGCATGACCTGAATTAGCATGACCTTCCACTGGTTGCCTCTCTAATTCTCAAAAGTAGATGCAGAAAATAGCACAGTCTGGTCTTTTTCATCTGCAGGATGGCTAGGGACATATTATGAAAGCAAATGAAGCTTTGTAAATGTTAATGTTCATTACATCAAAATTTTGTGATATGTCAAACTGAAATGCTAAACATGGAGTAGCAAGACTGGGTTAGAAAATGAATTGTTTGGAAACTATGACTGTCCTGTTCCCCTCTGTAATTCCCCTCACCTGAAAACTGTCCCAATTTTCTCATCCCTATTGAACTTAGAAATATACAATTGGAGCTCACTGAATAACTACTTAATTGATTCTGCCTAGGAGAAGGGTGATGAATTGAGTCACAACCGTGTGTGCTGTGTGCTGCTTCATCTTCCTGATCTACGTAGAATGATCTCACCTGAAACATGCAAGAAACTAACTCACCTACACAGGCCCTACCTAGTACTCAAGCTCTAGTCCACTAACTGATGTACTAACTTGGACTTAGCTCTTCCCTCTTCTTTCTTAGGTACTTTAGCCAAGAAAACCACTGAACTACATGGCACAGAGCAGTTTGTTTGGGGTAAGATTAGATTCAATTTTACCATCATCATTCCATCTCTATGCTTTGGTGACAAAGCTGCAAATAAGATGCGCACATTGTCCTCTGAAAATTCTGAAAGGAATTGAAGAGGAGAGAAGGAAATAACAGATCTGGAGCATGGCAGTGACATCATGGGCAGAGTGTTTAAACATGACTCTGAAGGGAGCTCAGGCCTGGAAAGGTTTATTTAAGACCCTAGCACTTCATTTGATCCTGGAAACTAGGTCAGATGTTAAGAAACAGAGAGGATATTTACTTGTGAAGAATATTCATCCTCTTAATCTCTTCCCTCTCATATGGGAACAGAAGAGATTTCACAGGATGAATGATAGCTTCCCTGCATTCTAAAGGAGGCTTATTATATTAGTGTAAGGCCTGGAGGATTACCCATGCTGACCCTAGATGTGAACTTCCACCCACTCTTATTCCATTACTTTTAGAAAGCAAGCAAATAGGCTTTGATCTAAGACACATGACTTGAGTCTCAGACACAATCTGATTACAAGTTCCAGCTCTGCAAACTACTTAACCTTTATAAACCTAGTTTTATTCTTGTCATGAATGTGAGTGGTTTGTAAGTCATTAGGAATTTTTGAGGATATAATGCAAGGATGAGGGAAAGAGGCAGAACCTAACTAACTTCTCTCTCAGAAGGCACTAGAGAACTATGAAAAAATGCTCCTTTTGAGAATTTTACCTCATGTTATTACACTTACCTACCACCCATCATTCATAGAGCAAAAACCCACAAACATATACACTGAAGCAAATATTTAATTTGAAAACATGGATTTGACTTTAAGAATGTTAACAGAAGCAAAAGTCACTGAAATATGCCATAATCCTCTGCTGGATACAACACTGGAAGGCCAAGTGGCCTACAGTACTGTTCTCCCTTTCAGTCACTGTCACAGCAGAAACCAGTGTGACTTTTTCTCCTTACTCCATGGCAGCACCTGAATAGCCAGTGCTGCTTCAGGGAGCAGCCATTCATGGCACTGGCCAGCTGGGATTGTTAGATAAGGTGTCAAAGTGAGAAGGGCCACTGTTTTAACTTGAGCAATCTGTGTTATCTTGGATTCCATACCAGGAATGTGGCTTATATGCTGATGAGTTAGTGAATATCAACTTTCATTTTGGAATATAAATTCTGGATCAACTGAGGTGACTGATTAGAGAATGGTGTTTGTTGCCAAGCCTGCAGACCTGAAATTGATCTCCGGGAACCGGGACCCACAGTGTGAAAGAAGAACTGATACACACTAGCTGTCCTCCCTTCTTTCTTCCCTTCCTCCCTTCCCTCCATTTTTCCTTCTTTCCTTTCTCCTGTTTCTTCTTCCTTCTTTCTTTACTCTTCTTTTGCTCCCAGTCTTCAGAATTGAAGCTAGGGCCTTATGCATGCTAGGGAAGCATTCTGACTAAAGTTGTTCTGCCTGCTTTGATTCCTGTAGAAGCCATTGAATTCTTCTCCTGTGTTTCATTATTCCTTTTAAGAAGAAATATACATTGAATATGTCATATATTTTGATCATATCCTTTGCTCCAGCTACTTCTCCCAGGTCCACTATCATCTCCTTATCCACTCAACTTCATGTTTTCTTTCTCATAAAAAAACAAAACAAAATAACAACAACAAAAAGAAAACAACAACAACACATGCACACACACACACACACACACACACAGGTCTGGGGTCTTATTTGTGTTGGCTAGCTACTCTGGAACATGAAGCCTGCCCTAGACTGTGGTTGATATATCCAGTAACATTTCATTGGAGGAAATTAATTTTCCCTCTCACACCAACTAATAATTGCAAATAGTTTCTTGGCTAAGGGTGGGGTTTTGTGCCTATTGAGCATTGGATATGCTGGGTCCATCTATATGGACATTCCATTACTGGGGTCTAGGGTTTGGAAACTTGCTGAGGAGGTCTGGAAACTGCTGTTGACCATAGTCCTTGCTTAAGGTCAGGTGACAGGGTAGTTTCTGAGGCCTGGACTTGCCTGGACTTGCTCAGTTCTTGGAAACAAAGAGGCCAACTCTCCTTTAACTGCCAATTTGAAGCCTGTCATGGAATCAGTCTAGCCTCCTCACTGTCTGTGTTTCTCTGACCTTGTTGTGTCTGGGCTGTGGTGAGGGAGAGGGAAAGGTGGAGAATGGGAAGGAGAGAGAACTTCCTGCCCCTCCTTCACTCAGCCAACATCTGGTACAGCAGCAGCAGCAGCTGACAATATAAACTTCTGCATCTCAATCCTGGCAGAATAGTTCATATTCAAACCACAACAGTTGTTATTTTATTTTCTTTATAGGCTGGTCTTCTCTGGCCCATAAATTCACCAGGAAAACATGACAAAAGTCAGGTATAATCAAAGAAAAATGTGCCAGGAGCCAAATCCAGGAAATTTCCCTCTGTTCTGGAAAACCTAGTCAAAGTACAAGGTTAAGAAACAACATTCACGGTCTCAGGTCCTAGGAACTTAAAGAACATCTGGTACTTCCCAGAAGCCAGTTATGATAGTGGGATGGTCTTAGGCAATGATCTTTGCCTGAACTTCCCGTTTTGCTATGCCTTTATAACCTGCCACCTGAAATTAAAATTTGAGAGCTTGATCAAAACCCTTGACTTGCTCTCCTTCTTCGTGTTTCTTGTCCCTTCACTATTTCTCCACCCCTCCCCCCAGGTCCTCATTGAATTTCCAATTGTCCAGGGCATTTGGCACCTAATGTTGGGCATTTGGGTCAGAGGTCTAATCAAATGTTGCTCTTTTATGGATGTCCCTCAATCATAGGATCACCACTTCCCCATGAACTCGAGAGAAGACCCACATTGTGATTGCCACAGAGTCATCCACCTGTGAGAATGATCTGTTTAAGGTAAGATAGAGCAACACAATCACAGGACAAGCATTAAATAAACATGATTTATTCTTAAAGGGTCTCAAGGAGTTCCTCAAGGCTCGGGGAACTTGGGTTAAGAGAAAAGATCTTAAAAAAATTCTTTGATTTCATTGGTGATGTTTGTCCATGGTTCCCTCAAGAGATGGAAAATTGATGAGAAAAGATGGGATAGGGTTGTAGATTGCTTAAAAGATTTTTATGGGACCTTTGGTCTTAAGAGAGTCCCTGTTCAGGACTTTTCCTACTGGAACCTGGTGAATTATATACTTAAGGTCTATAAACAATGGCCAGACATTCAGGAGATAGTAAAAGAGGGTGAAAAAGTCCTACCATGACACTCCTGACCACCTTCTGTTTGTGAATCTGTTTGGATTCCCATGCTTGATTCAGAGTTCCCCACCACCCAACTTGAGGCTGCTGCAGCCCAGATGGCACCCACAAAAATTACTCCTGTTAAAATTTTTCCCTCCCTTGCAATGTTAAAACCCCTGGCCAAGGATGAGCCTGACAATGGTCTCTCTCCTGAAGAAACATCGTCTCTAGAAGAGGAGGTGGCTAAATATCATAATCCTAATTGGTGGTCCCCACATTCCTTTTTTGCCAGGTCCACCTCCTTATGCTATTGACCTCTCCCCAATTTTGTGCCCCAGTCCTTGATTTGGCTGATATTATCGATTATACTACCAAAGCTAAATCCCAACTTTCACAAAAAAGGCTTCCCTTAGAAAGTTAATAGAGGAAAAATGGGAACATTTGCAATTAGTAAAAGATCTATGAGCCCTTAATTTAGAATTAACCTCTCTTTCTCCGATGCCTGCCACCTCCAAAAACAAAATGAAACCAAAATCTCAAAAGCCTATATTGGCCTTCCCCATTACCAGGAGCAAGTCCTCTGTACCTCCAGACAGCATAAGTAAGAAATATGCCCCACCCTCTGAAGGGGAGAATGACCTCCATGATGGGGAGGGCAATGAGGATACAAAGCCCTCCAGAGATGAGGCCTCTGATCATGAACATGAAGCCTCAGGAGACTCTGAGGGTAAGGAAGATGAGACAAAAGATCAACAGTATCTCCATCTAGGGTTCAAACATGTGAAAGAGCTAAAAATGACAGTGACTAATTATGGCCCAACAGCCCCTTTCACTGTATCTTTAATTGAGAATTGAGTGACTGATGGCTTGTCCCCAATGTTTGGTATTTTTGAACTGTGCCACTGTGATGGGAGGTGATTATGTTCTTTGAATACCAATTTTGATGAAAACTGCAGAGAAATAGCACTTTGTAATTCTGAAAACAAATCCTCAAAAAAGTGGACCAAACTTTTGGATTGAGTCCTTATGATACTAACGAAAAACAGGCTTGGTTCCCTCCTGGCCTTCTTACCCAGATTCAAAATGCAGGTCTTAAGGCCTGGAAACGACTCCCTCCTAAGGGGTCTGTGAACACTTTAGTCAAAGTTCCTCAGGATCTCGACCAGCCCTACAGCAGTTTCATCAGTTGCCTGATGATACAACGTGACTGAAAGGCTTGTTGGCTGTGATGAAAATGAAAGTGCCTTTCTCAAATACCTTGTATTCTAGAACTCAAACCCTGCCTGTCAGGCAGCCATATGGCCCCACTGTAGAGGTGGTGAATTTTCTGATTATATAAAATTGTGTGCAGGCATTGGTTCAACTCATGCAATGGTACTTGCCATTAGAGCTGCCCTTAAAGACTTTACTCAGGACAGCCACCCAAATACTTGCCTTAACTGCAAACAGCCAGGGCATTTCTCTAGGAAGTGCAAAGCCTCTAAGGCAGAACATACACTCTCTGCCTACTTGTGTCCCCACTGCAAGAGAGGGAGGCATTGTGCTTCAGAGTGACATTCCAAGACAGAAATACAAATTAATGCCTTGCTTCTGAGACAGGGAAATTTCCAGAGGGGCCATTCCCTGGCCCCAAACCTGAGACAAAACCATGTAACTGTCAGGTTTGTCCATCAAACATTAACCCCTCAGACTCAGCCATTGCCTCCTTCCACTGAACAACCACAGATAGTGCAGAATTGGACCTCTGTTCCTCCACCGATACAATATTGACACTTGAGATGGGGACACAAGTCCTACATACTGGGGTCTTTGGCCCTTTGCTCCCTAATAACTTTTACCTTCTCCTATGACATGCCAGCTCCACTCTCGGGGGTTTAAATATTTCCCCCAGAGTGATTGATAATGATTATACAGGTGAACTAAAGATCCTGGCTTCATCCACCTTCTGGTCCCTTGGCTGTGAAATCAGGACAGAGAATTGCTCAATTGCTTTTGATCTCCCTTAAACATCCTAATCAAAGATTCCTCCAAGAGTCTAGGGGCTCTAATAATCTTAGTTCATCTGATGCTTATTGAATCCAACAAATTACCCAAGATAGACCTTTTCTTATTCTAATATCTAATTAAATATATTTAATTAAATATATTCTTATATTCAATTATATATATATATATATTACATATATACAATTATATATAAGAATTATTCTATAATTCTTATAACTAATTAAAATTAGGGGGAAAGGTTTTTGAAGGACTTGTAGATACTGGAGCTGATTGCCACGGTAATATCAAATAAGGAATGGCCTCATTCTTGGCCCCTCACAACTTCTTTAACACATCTAAAAGGCATTGGACAAACTTCCAACCCTCAACAAAGTTCTAAGGTCCTTATATGGACAGATGAAGAGGGCAACTGTCGCGTCCACCTTGGCCAGCAAGTAAGACACGACATGGTCGGATCCTTCTCAGTCAGCTTTATTCCAGGAACGACTCTTGACTTAGGGATGGGGAACTGGACGGGGGCCTAGGATGGGGACGTATGGCTGGGGACCTGGACCAAGAAGGGGATGGGCTTGGCTCCCAAGCAGCAGAAATGAGCTGCTTATATAACTGCCCTAGGCGGGCCGGGTGATGTGTCCTCTCAGGATAGGTTAAGCTGCCAATACTTCATTAGCATAAGCCCGCTCAGGAGGGGCACGAGGCTGACGCATGCACAAAGGACTTGTTTACCAGTTTAGCTGAGCTGGCCACGCTGGAAGCCAGCTGCTTACATTGTCAGGTGCTAGTCATACGACTTTGCAACTGTAAACACGGCTGCCTACAGGCAACCTATGTCATGCCTAGTCTACCTGTTAATCTATGGGGCAGAGATATACTTGCTCAATTAAATCTTATTATGTGTACCCACAATGAGATAGTTACTCATCAAATGTTAAAACAAGGATTTCAACCTGGACAAGGGCTAGGAAAACATTCACAAGGGATAAAAGAACCTATCCCAGTGGCTGAAAAATTTGACTGCTTAGGGCTAGGTGCAAAAAATTTACACTAATGGCTGTTTACATCCCTGTACCCCACACAGACAAAATTACATGGAAAGCTGACAAGCTGTGTGGGTTAATCAATGGTCATTAACTTCAGAAAAATTGCCTGAGGCAACAGCGTTAGAACAGGAACAACTTACTGCCAGTCATATTGAATCTACCACCTCCTCTTGGAACACACCTATTTTTGTCATTAAGAAAAAATCTGGGAAGTGGAGATTATTACAAGATCTGAGAGAAATTAATAAAACCATGCTCACTATGGGGGGCTTACAACCTGGATTTCCCACCCCTATGCCCATTCCCTCTAAATTTTATAAGATAGAGATAGATCTTAAAAACTGTTTCTTCACCATCCTCCTATATCCAAAAGATAAGGAGTGTTTTGCCTTCAGTTTACTGGTGACCAGTTTTAAAGGGCCCACACCACATTTCCAACAGGATGTCCTGCCTCAGGGCATGGCCATTAGCCCAACTCTATGTCAAAAATTCAAGGCCCAGATTGTTGATCACTTTAGAATACTTTGGCCCTCTATTTACATTGTACATTATATGGATGATATTCTTTTAGTGAGGTCCGATGGCCCTCAGCTGCTTCATTGCTGCCAAGAGCTTTCACAGAAATTGACAGAAAATAGTCTCCAGATTGCACCTGACAAAATTCAGTTAACAGATAACTATTTTTACCTGAGTTTTGAATTATATCACCAAAAGATTTTTACTCAAAAGATTCAGTTAAAAACAGGTCATTTAAGAACCCTAAATGACTTTCAAAAACTCCTGGGAGACATCAATTGGATTAGGCCTTAACTTAAACTTACCACTGGAGAAATTAAACCTCTTTTTGATACCCTCAAGAGAGATCCTGATATCTCCTCCTGTCTCTCCCTAACTCCTGCAGCAATTGATGCTTTACATATTGTTGAATTAGCCATTCAAACCAGGGGCTTACCTTTGTCTCCTATGAGGAGCCTCTTATGTTTGTTGTTTGTACCACTTCTCATACACCTACTGGGGTGTTTTGGCAGAGTGGAACTCTCCTCTGGGTCCACCTCTCAGCTTCCCCCCACTAAAATACTCACCCATATACCTACTTGGTTGCTAAGATTATTCTTTTGGGATATGAACAGAGTCACCAGGCTTTTTGTTAAAGATCCTGATAAAATAATTGTGCTGTATTCTAAAAATCAATAAGATTAGTTCATGCAAACCACAAATGAGTGTCCCATAGTCTGTTCCTCCTTTTGGGGAATAATTGATAATGATTGATTAATTGCTTTAATTTGCTAGAATTCATCCTTTGTTTTCCCAAAATTTACCTTCCCTCAACCAATACAAATCGCTTGCTTGGTGTTTACTGATCCTCTAATGGAATGATGGCTTGTGTTATAGATGGACAGGCTACTCCTATTTGTTCCCATTTTAAGTTGGCACAAAATGTAGAACTTTTTGCAGTAATAAAAGTGTTTCAATTACTAAAGGGTTGCCCCTTCAATTTATATACTGACAGTGCTTATATTGCTCAGTCTGTTCCCATTCTTGAGATGGTTCCATACGTTAGACCCTCCAAAAATGCTGCCCCTCTTTTTTCTTAGCTTCAAAAATTGATTGCCTCTAGATGCCAACCCTTTTTTGTTGGACATCTCTGTGCTCATTCCAATTTGCCTGGTCCCCTTTCTAGAGGAAATGCTTATGCAGATGCTGCCACCCTTGACCTTCCTGGTGTTGATGGGCTCTTTAGAACAGGCCCAGAAGAATCATGCCTTACCTCATTTAAATGTTCAGACCCTTCGCCTACTTTTTAAGATTATTCCTGAACAGGCATGCCAAATTGTTAAACAATGCCCTGCCTGTGTCACACTTTTGCCCACTCCCCACCTGGGTGTTAATCCCAAAGATTTGGTTGCAAATGAAATATGGCAAACGGAGATCACACATCTTCCTGAACTCGGCAATCTTAAATATCTTCATGTGACCATAGACACTTTTAGTGGATTTATTTTTGCTACTTTACATACTGGTGAGGCTTCTAAAAATGTTATAGCCCATGTTTTAAATTGTCTCTCCATCATGGGTAAGCCTTAAATTATTCAGACTAATAATGGTCCAGGCTACATTGGGAAAAAAAATTAAGAGTTTTGCAGCTAATTACAAATCAGACATATTACTGGCATTCCCTATAATCCCCAGGGACAAGGCATTATTGACACCAGACTATCAAAAAATACTCTACATAAATTAAAGAAGGGGGAGTTATACCCCAGAAGGGGTCCCCTAAAATCTTCTCAGTCATGCTTTGTTTGGTCCCAATTTTCTAAATTTAATGCTCATGTCAAATCTTCTGCTAATTGCCTCTGGCACCCTAAGTCTAATAAAAACTATGCCACAGTTATGTGGAAGGATGCTCTTACCTTTAAATGAAACAGTCTAGACCCAGTTCTCATATGGGGCCGAGGATGATCGATATGTCTTTTTGATACCAAAGAAGGCTCGACTAGATGGCTACCAGAAAGATTAGTGAAACAAATAGATAACTCTATAAAGCCAGACCCAATTATAGATAAAATGGATAACAATTGAGATTCAGGGAAGAGAGATCTCCCTGAGAATTCTCTTCTTCCTCCTTCTCCTTCTCTTTTCTCTTCTTCTTCTTCTTCTTCTTCTTCTTCTTCTTCTTCTTCTTCTTCTTCTTCTTCTTCTTTGATTTCCAGATGAAAATGAGCCACTCGTGGTGTTTGCTGTTGGAGGTTCTTATCCTGATGCCAGCCTCAGGCCTTATAAGAACAAGTGATAACAATCCCCATCAACCCCTTAGTTTGACCTGGCAAGTAATTAATGGAGAGGGTGATGCTGTGTAGAGCACTTCTCAGGTCACACACCCTGGCACTTGGTGGCCCAGCTTTTACCATGGTCTCTACAAATTAGCCATAGGTGCCCCTGCTAATTGGGACCTAGAAAAGCATACAGATTTTCAAAAAGCTCCCTCCTGGCAGACATGGCCCTTGGGGAAGATATGGTACACAAGATAGAAGGAGCATGTTAAGAGTGCTTCCCTATGTTTGCCCTGGCTATCACTGAGATCATTCTTTGAATCCACAGTGTGGAGGTAAAAATGAATTTTTCTGCAAAAATTGGGGGTGTGAAACAACAGGCAACACCTACTGGCACCCCTCCTCCTGGGATTTTATCACGATCACTGCTAATTATACACATCATAAAGCAGGAAGCCATGGAAGCCCAGATTGGACTAATATTCCAGAGTGCTCAGGCTTGTGTCACCCACTTCATATTCAATCTACCAATCTAGGAAATAAGAATAATAAATGGACCAGTGGCCATTCATGGGGGTTAAGGCTTTACAAAGAGCACTTTGATGATGGCCTATTATTTACTATAAATTGTTGATACAACTGCCTGGAGTTAGTGGGCCAACAGTGCCTATTGGACCAAATCTTGTCTTAAATCCCTTGTCCCCACAAAAACGGCACTCTAATCTTCTTCCTACCCTTTACCCCACTACTTCCCCTCCTTCTTATGATGCCTTTAAACCTGAATCTCAACATTTTATTCTTGAGGTTGTTAACAGGACCTTTCTAGTGCTAAATCATTCCCGCCCTGAACTCACTGAATCTTGTTGGCTATGTTATATGTATACCAAGATCACAGAGAAATTAGAATGGCAAAAGAAACAAGAAGAAGGGTGGTTTAAAAACTGGTTCTCTGCCTCTTCATGGCTAACCACCCTTCTCCCTTCCATCCTGTGCACTGTGGTTGGTCTCCTTCTCCTTTTGACTTTTGGACCTTGGACCTTTAACAGGCTCACTGGCTTTATAAAACAACGAATTGACTCCATGACATCTAAACCTCTACAAGTATATTATCATAGCCTTGATCTAGCTGATAGAGGCCTGGCTGAGTCTAGCAATTATATATCTCCTTTAGGAGCATAAAACTCAGATTTATGCTCACCTGCCTTGCCATGGATACCTGCAAGAGGTGTGTGAGAAGGTACTGCACGGGGAGGACCCAAATTGTCCACTTCTGAGTCCCCCATGAAGCAAACCTGACTGCACAAAGGTTGTTGTTCATTCCTCTCTTGATCATGTACTACTGAGAAGATCTGCAGAGACTGATAAGACTCAAATACCTTTCCTCCATAAGAGACACCAGTAAAAGATATTTGGAGGGTCAGAACAATACTTCCCCCCTCTGGTTAATGCCCATTCATCTTCATAATGTGATCATCCCTAGCTACTCACTGGCCTCAAAAATATTGTTAAAAGAAAGGAGATGCCGGGAGCCAAATACAGGAAATTACCCTCTGTTCTGGAAAACCTAGTCGGTTAAAGTACAAGGTTAAGAAAGGGCGTTCAAGCCCCAGGAACTTAAAGACCATCTGGATCTGGTATTTCCTGGAAGCCAGTTACAATAGTGGGATGGTCTTAGGCAATGAGAATATGATAGTGCGATAGCCTTAAGCACTGATCCTTGCCTAAACTTCCCATTTTTCTATGCCTTTATAACCTGCCTCCTGAAATTAAAATTTGAGATCTTTATCAAAACCCTTGACTTGCTCTCCTTCTTTGTGTCTCTTGTCCCTTCATTCTTTTGCCCCTACTCCCTAGGTCCTCGTTGAATTCCCTGCAGGCTAGGGCAGAAAATGTCCCATTCTTCTAGGGACTAAGGGTCAGAAGCTGAGGGAAGCATTTCCTCTTTCCTTCATCATGGTGGTTACAGTTTCTCTTCTCTAGTAACAATACTAGCTCTGAAAAGGACTTGTGCTCTCTCATAGAAAAGAGGTCAAAGAGGATACCAGAAGAGGCTCATGCTGTCATGCCAAGCCATCTTCCACCATTGTAGAGCAAATGCATCTTATATCTCTTTCTGATTTAGTCGTGCTTTACTTTTTTTCTACTTAGTGTGATCAGGGAAGAAAAAAGAGGCACCTCAAGGACGGACAAATCAATCCACTTTTCCTCTGAACAGCTGAAGGAGAATGAGAGCAGAAAGAGGAAGAAGAGTCCAAGCACAAGAAACACATAATAGCCAGAAACTATCTGCTGTTAGAAGCTGATCTTTGGAACTAAGAAACTAGAGGAGGTCTTCCAGTTTGCAATAAAACATTCTCTGTGCTTGTGTTTTCTGAAAGCTTACTTTGTTCCCCTGATATTCTGGGGGTGTATTTTGGTTTCCTTGGAATCCATCACTGCGCTCAGTTTATTTTTCAAGAGATCTTTTTCAATACTGGATACAAACATGATGAACAAAACAGTCATGTCTCAGCTCTCCTGTAATTTGAATTTAAGATGAAAATGGCATCACCTAAGTAAAAATACATAAGCCAACAATAATATACAGCTCTGACATGAAGACAGACCTCAAATCATGAAACAGAACACAATGTCTGCAAATAGAGCTGGAGGCAGAGCAGGATGGAGTTTGCCAAATATATCAATGAACTCAAGGGGAAAAAGAAAAAAAAGAAGCTTCTCAGAAATAATGCTATTGTGTAGACAGAACATGAATTTTAAGAAGACTAATGTGATGAAAATGTCCTACATCTAACCTGAAATGGTAGCTATTAAAGTGCATATATTTGTCCAATCTGGAGACCCAATAGTCCTATCTGTCTCACCCATGCTGGGGATACAGACATGTGTCACTGTGCTCAGCTTTTTACACAGTTGTAGGGATATGAACTGAAGCCATCCTACTTGAGTGACAAGCACTTTATCTACTGATCCATCTCCCCAAATGGATGTGAGAAACTTTTTAGAAAGATATACAAATGTTATAAGCTGAACAGAAAATTAGTAAAAAAAAAAAAAAAAAAAAACCTAACATTATGGCAGGCATGGAGCAAGCACAATGTTTGTGGTGAGTTAAATTTGTGAGCATGTGTGCCAAAGAATATGATGGATAGTCATGGTTGTCAACTTGACACACATGGGGAGAGAGAACTTCTTTTGAAGAGTTGACTCCATCAGATTGACCTATGGGCATGTCTCTTTGGCATTTTCTTGGTTGTTAAAAGATGCAGGAAAGGCCTGCCAACAGTGGGCAGTACAATGACAGGACAGTAGACCACGTGTTTTTAAGAAATGTAGGTTAGGAAGCCAGTAATCAGTGTTATTTCATGGTTACTGCCTCAAGCTCTTGCCTTAAGTACCTGTATTCACCTCTCTTGATAACAGACATTAACTGCAAGCTAAATAAACTCTTTCTTCCCCTGAATTCTTTTGGTCATGCTCTTTTATCATAGCAACTGAAAACAGACTAGAATGGAGATGGGGGCTTCTGTAGTTACAACTAAGGATAAAATAACAAAATCTGACAAGATTATGTAACTGAACTCTTGTTGCATAGGGGTGCAGTGGTATCAGTTGTAGAACTATCTAGGGAAGCAAGTGTGAGGAAGGGTGAATGGAGCAGATCTTTCACATAGATGAAGAGTCAGGACTGTGTATGTGAAATGTGCCTATCACAGTCACACAGATAGCACTTAAAACAAAGAGGGTTAAGAATTCCCTTGAACACAGAGAAGTAAAGAGAACTAATGTGGTTAGCAGGGTGATGGATCCCTCAGATCTCCATGGCCAGATTCAAAGATCCTAGGCTGTGTAGTTCTGACAGCACTGAGTTCTAGATAGAGTGACTTTTCTTAATTATCCAGTTGGGTCATTGTGGTTACATGGTCATTCATGTTGCAAAATATTTCTGAACTTTAGCCTGCAGAGCATGGACTAAGGCAAGGGGTGGAGGGTGCAATTGAACAAATCTGGCTCAGATGACCATGAATGAGGAAAATGAGCCAATGAGGGCAGATGTTCCACAGCTACAGAATACAAATAGATGCTTTTCCTCTAGCCCTTTTCGAAAAGAGTTTGATCCTCATGATGTCTTATTTTCCAGGAAAAGCAATTTTTCCAAACATGTTTAAAGGTGAATTTTCTAAGAAGGAGAGAATGCATAAAGGAGCTTTTCAGGGTGACGCCACAGTATAACACCAGCACACTAGCCAGCTGATCAAGTACCAGAATCAGGATTGGTGATAGCATTGGTAGTGGTCAAGGAAAGTGAGCACCAGAAAGAACATAAAGTCCTGTATTAAGAAGAAACAAAGGCCTAATAAGAGAAATGAAATTCTATGTGGAAGATCACAGAAGAGGAATGGAAGAGAGCTAAGCAATGAAGACTAAGACAGGATGGACATGGTAGTCAGAGAGTTTGTGGATCTGATGGCCTGACTTACAGTCTGTGTTGACATGGTTGATTCATATCCATAGCAAATTAGTGTGATTGATGAGAATGTGATGTTTAGAAAATGATAAAACTATTTCTATCCTGAAAGAGAAGTAGAATGTTTACTACATGTATATGCACTATGCTTATACAGGGGAAAAAAACCCATAAGTCTCACCACAAAGAGGAAAAAAAACATTTTATATTCTGGTGCTATCAGTGGCTATGCCCAGGAACACATATTCACATTATCCAAATTCTGTGTTCCAATATGCTATTTAAGAAGTTTCATATAGAAGTAAAACAAAACAAACAAAACAGCAAAACAAAACAAACAAACACACAAACAAACAAAAACCCAGAGAACACAAATCAAGGCACTTTTAAAATACATTGGTAGAATCCTTAGGCAGATAGGATAGAGTCAAGTGAGGAAACCTTTGTTATAGGCTTCATGGTGCCTGATGATAGCTCTACACTTCAGTGTGGTGGATGCTAGTGATCTGCAAAGTTAGTACACTTCAAAAGTCTATAGTAGATCAGATTCAATGAGGGTGAAGAATAGTCAACAAGGACTAAAGATAAACTAGGATAAATTTAATTAGACTAGACATAAAATATTCCTACCTATTAGAATCATTTAATTTTTTTTACTTTAAAAGTTATATTTGTATGGGTATTTTACATACATGTCTGTATGCCTTGTGTGACTTAGAAGGCCAAAAGAAGGTGTTAGATCTCCAGGAACTAGATTTACATATGGTACTGAGTTACTACATAAGTTCTGGGAATCAAACCTGAGACTTTGGGAAGAGTATCTTACCCATTGTGCTATCTCTCTAGTTCCATATGAAGGAATTTTTAATAGGTTAAATGTCAGTCTTGCAGAAGCTTTACTAGGAGGTGCAGCTTCTCCCAGGATCTTTCATTCATAGATATACATATGCATACATACATATATGGATATATCTGTAAATCTACAGATCTTTGTGCAGGTGCATGTTTGTTTGGCTTCACAAAAACATGTCACCACAAAAATACACAGCATATGAATGCTTCATGTGAATTAAAGATAAGATGATGCTATAAGACTTAGAACTATGGAAGGTGTGTGTGTGTGTGTGTGTGTGTGTGTCTGTGCATGCACAGACACACACGTGTTCCCATAAATCAGAGAACAATTATGGGTATCAGTCCTTGCCTTCTACTTTATTTGAGCCATGGTGCTCCTTATTACTCATAACTGCATATGAACCTGATGATCCACAAGCTACCTGTTTCTACCTTCTATATATGATCTGGGTTTCCAAGGCCTGTCTTTGTGTTCAGCTTTGCTTGAATTCCTGAGACTTAGAGTTATGTCCTCATAATTGAATAGAAAGTGCTTTACCCACTGTTCCCTGTTTCAAGTCCTAGAAGGTGTTCTTAAATTCAAATGTCAATATTCAGAGAGAATAAATTGGGGAAAAACAATTCATGATAGGTTCAAAATAAAAAGTAAAACATGAAGATCTCAGACTAAATTCTACATGATAAAGCTTGTTCTTTGTTACTGAACTAAATACAAATTTAGTAACTAGTTATGCTAAAATTATGAGGTGGTCTCTCTCTTTTCCTCCCCTGTTCCTCACTTTACCACCCTTCCTCCTCTTCTTTCAACTTCTATTCCTTCCTTCCTCCACCAACTTTAACATACATGAACATATATGTGCACTCTCTTGTGTTTTGGTATCTTCTTATAAAACAGATAATTTCCTTACAATGGGGTGTCAGTCTTGCCTGACAAACAGCTGGAGGTAGGTGATTCCTATTCAATTCTGGTCTGAGATCTCCAACTGGTCACCTTTTCCAGATGAACTATAAAGAGCTTTTAATATTTTGAACCATAGCCAAACACCAGAGTTTGAAAAAGGAACAGAGTAAAAAATAGCTGTCACAAAAGGAAGAAAAAGCAAAGCAGCTGGCAGCAATGCCCTGCATGTTTATCCCAAAGGTTCAGTGATAGTAAATGGGCAGGTCAAGATAGAAGGGTCATGGATACCAAACCAAAACCCATGGAAGTTGGATAGGACATTCAAATGGACACTTAAGGGAAGAATAAAAAAAAAAAATTCTAGCATTTAAATAAGAAGATACTTTTGGATGTTTCAGGAAAAGAGCAAGAAAGTGTAATGTGTTGTTTTATCTGGTCATAACATAATGCCATCTTAAATTTGGTCCAATAGCCATGGCAAATAGAAAGAACAATGAGAAGCAGGCACATCTATGGCAATGATAATGCAGCTGTTGAATCTGTTGAATACAGAGAGTGAGCTACTACTCTGACTCCCAGCTCCAAGTGATCCTGAGAGATGCTAAAATATTTAAGAAAGAAAAAGTGAATAAAAGCAGACTCTGTGATGAGGCTTCTATTATGTCTTCATGCAAGATGTCATGGGACTTTACTGCAGTGCCAATGCTTAGGCATCACAAATGCGTCTGTCAGTATCCCCTCACATATGCTCTATAACAAGCCCAGTAAAATCACTGGACTTACTAGTTTGGACTTTGGTGAAATGGAACTTTTGGTCTGTCATGGGTACCCATCTGGGAAGATTGTATGTTCATTTGTGTCTGTATTAGGAAGGTGGGCACAACAATATTAAAAGATGAGTTTTTTCTGAAGATAAATGCTGGGAATCTTTTCTTTTTTGGTTAGATTGAAAGACAAGAAGTAAGGAAAGAATGTGGCTAGAAAGAGATGGGACAAGCTAAGAGATGATGAAAAGCAAACAAGACCAATCAGCTGCCACTCAGTTCACACGCCTTCCTTAAGTAAGACAATGATCTCCAAAGTGGCAGAAAGAGGTCAACCATGGTCACAAGGAAATTGAAAACCAAGACTGGTGAAGGGACAGTGTGAAAACATAAAGACTTTCAAATATATCAGTCTCAGAAAAAAGTGTGTCTCAGCAAACTGAAAGAGCTAAAGGTTTGATTATAAAACCATCACAGCCTTTGGAGCTATAAGGTATAAGACATCTGATGTAGAAGAATAGAATTTTTTGGAGGGTGAACAGAAATTACTTGAAAAATAATTGAGATAATTTCTCAAGTAGTCTAAATCTCAAACATAAATGTTAGAAAACATAAAATTTAATAAAATATAAAATCTTGTCTTTTAAGTTTTAAAATGTAGAAGATAGCAACATAGCTCATTAGGGGTATGAACTACCTTGTATTTTTCCCAGGTTTCTGAACAGCAAGTGCTACATACAAAGCACACAAATTATTTTTAAGTATCCATCAACATTTTAAAGCTGAGTAACTGAACAATCAACTTTCTTTACATCTTTGTGATTCTAAACTGTTGATGACTAGGGGAAAATTTTAAATATAGTTCAAGAATCCATCCATTATGATTTATGAAAGACTGAATTAGATATAATTTTAGTTCATAATTTTCCTTAAATTTTTTATACAACTTGGACATTTAAGGAAGTCTCGTTTACTTTAACCCCTGAGAGTCAACAGTGATCATTTCTTTGGCATATATTTTTAGAAATACTACATATCTTTTTTCAGTGTTGTAATATCAAGACTACCAAATTATTTATCAGTCTTTACTGAATTTAGTCTTAAGTAATCAGAATTTTCATGGAATGAGGTGGTCTCAAAGTGAGCTTTAATGAATATGTGACCTCACATCCCATATGTAGATTATAACTTTTTTCAGTTTTTCTTCTTTAGTAATACTTGTCCCTTCTTTACACTGTGGTAAATGTTGAAGAACATCATTACAAATAAAACTCTGTTATATTATATAATTTGCTGTTGACATTTATTTCTTCATTATAATTTGTGGCACAGTGACTCTGTACATGATATTTAATACTTCTTGGAGTATGTGAGATTTCTTCTGATGAAACCCTTGGATCTTCAGGCCCTATTCATCCTACAGCCAAATCTATGTCTCTTTAATAAACAGGTTCCCTTCATTCCTAAAACCCAGCAACTACCACTGTCCTCTATGTTTCTGTAACATTATCTTAGGTTCACACATGAAATCATTCAGGATTCTGTTCATGCTGATTTATCTCCCTTAATATAATGTTTTCTTCAATCATCTATGCATCCACGTTGTCATACGTGGTAGAATGATCTTCTTATGGCTGCATGATATCCCGTCATATCTGTACACCAATGTTTTTTCCATTTAATGGAATTAATGTGTCTATATTTTAGGCTATTGGCTTTTCATGCTGCATAGAACACAGTGGGGGAAGATATCTCCTTGTAATGCTGATGCACTTCTTTAGTGGGATGCCAGCATACAATGTCATCCTATATTTACTTCTTTTAGGCTTTTCTACAATTCTTCCCACAATAGCTGTTCCAACTTGCATTCCTACCCACATAAGTGTGTATTTTCCATATCCTCAACAATACTTCTTTTCTCTTGTCTTTTGATTAGAGCATCAAAGCAGATGTGAGGGGAAAATGCATTAGGATGTGACTGGTATTTCTCTGAGGTTAGAGACAACCTTTAGTATCCCTGATGGCCAGGAGTCTGTCTCCTTTTGGAAAAGGTCTGCTCAAACATTTTGTTGTTGTTTGTTGTTATTGAATATTTTCTTTCATACCATAAATTATTTTTTAATTTCTGGTTGATTGCTTTTTCCATATGTTGTTTTGGGGTTTGTGTAGTTTTTTGTTCCATTTTATTTTTGTTGCCTATGTATTTGGTGTCACACTGGAAAGACTGGCAAAGACCCATTGCCAAGAAAATTGTTGAGGAAAAACTCTTTCTCACATATTTGATCAGACTCACATCCAGTGTTTTCATTTACTTTACTCTTTGTTCTGTGCCTGTCTTTTCTTTTACTCTTTTAAAAACATTTTATCTTTGCATTCTGTAAAATATAAGAACCTAGGGTTTTTTAAAATATGTTTACTTATTTTATGTATATGAGTACACTGTCCCTGTCATCAGACACACCAGAGAGGGCATTACATACAGTTGTGAGCCACCATGTGGTTGCTGGGAATTGAACTCAGGACCTCTTGGAGAGCAGTAAGAGTCCTTAAATGATGAGCCATCTCTTCAGCCCTTAGGTGGTTTAAAATTATTCTTTATTCATTTTTATTGTATCAATATTTTGACTGCATGTATGTCTGTTTGGCATGTGTGTTTTTGGTTCCTGTGGATGTCAGAAGATAGAAACAGATCCTCTGAAACAGAAATTATAGGCAAGTATGAGCCATTGTATGGGTGCTAGAAATTTGGTCCTCTGTAAAAGAAGCCAAGGCTCTCAGCCTCTGAGCTGTCTCTCTAAGCTCACAAGAACTTCTTAATTTAATAAATTCAATTCAATATTCTCACAGTCATTCCTACTCTTAGCTGTCTTCAATGTAGATTCTTATCCCTTTTATTGTGTTCTCTTCTGTAATCTCTAATGCTTCTGGTTATGAGAAACAATGCAATTGTTTGAGCAATTCCATATCAGAACTGTTTTCTGCAACAAGACTTGCTAATCAAGATGGATCCCTGTTTCATTTTTGACAGTGGGCATGGGTGCACTTATTTTTCAAAAATTTTAATATTTTTTTCATAAAAAGCTATTCAATAAGGATTACAAATCTTATTCTTAGCCTCTAAATGTTGTTTTTCTTCCTTTGTGTTGAGTGATCTTTCAACATCTCTATGACAGATTGCCAAGTGATAGCTGCATTTTCCCATGCTCTGGCCTGATGACTGATGACTAATTTTACAAGACAAAGAATACTTGCTTGACACTCATCCAGGTATGGGGCTTCTTATGAACTAGTGAATGTTTGGTTTTTGTATGTATATCAGCCTGAAAGAACAGATTCAGTATTACTAAAATATTCAGCCTAGTATAGAAACAGACAGATAGAAATGAAAGATAGATGATAACTTTATATGATATAGTATTTTCAGTCTATAGATTCCATAGAAAATAGATAAGAAAGGTGTGAGCATGAATGCGTAGAAGAATTTTAATCCAGCAACATGGCTGCTCTTGCAAGGGATTGCATTGAAAGATATGATCCAGCCAGAATGTAAACTTTCCCTTAATTATAGTATGATCTGGCTGGAATACAGATATGCTTTTAGTACACATATTTAATCCCTAACAATGAAGGTAAGGTTACTTTGTGCAACAGAGTACCCATATTTAAAAGTGAAATCTAGTTGAGGGGCAGACAAAGTGATAAATCAGAGAAAAATTTGACCAAATGGGTTAGAGATAGGATATACCCAACTTTCACAAAAATAGTACATGGAAGAAAGGCTGCTTAAGAGCAGCAATAAAGAGAAAATGTATATGGTATGGTGTGTGATGGGTGGTGTGTGTATATGGAAGTTTTACCAGGATAGTATTACAGAGACAGATTATAAAGAGAACAAGCCGTACACAGGTGAAGACAGGAGAAGCCAGAGAATGAGAGAGAACTGAAAAATATGAACATATTGCCAAAGATAATGTGTGTCCAGGCAGAGAAATTCAGTAAGAAGCTGAGAGAAGCCACATTGAATCAACCATATTAGAATATTAGATTGTTCAGAGGCTATAAGCTTTCAGGTCTAGGCCTAGGAATAGTTACAACAGAGAAGGAAATGCTCTGGGCTCCTCCAAGCCATGTATTTGCACAGCTTGGGTACAGCTTGTTCAGTTCATCTAAGAAAAAAAGTAGCATTTACGTGTGTGCATGTGTGTGTACCTGTGTGTGTGTGTGTGTGTGTGTGTGTGTGTGTGTGTGTATTTGTATGTGATGCATTTGTAAGAGAAAAATAGATATCTTACAGCTATATATGACATATAAAAGATTGATAAATAGATAAATGTAAATAGATAGGTAGATAGATAAATAGATAATAGATAGATGATAGATAGGTAGGTAGGTAGATGATAGATAGGTAGATAGATAGATAGATAGATAGATAGATAGATAGATAGATAGATAGAAGAGAAAAAATGGTAATATTTTCAGCCAAAGCTGTAGATGTCATCATATGTCTGTGGGTATGCAGGCATGTTTGTATGTATGTGCCTGTGCTTATGCATGTGAGAGAGAGAGAGAGAGAGAGAGAGAGAGAGAGAGAGAGAGAGATATTACCCTTAGGAGTTAAGTTTTCTGTAATTAGATTATTTAACTATTAAAAAGAGCCAGTTAGATTGTCCTATCATTCTTCCCATGCAAGGAGGATAACATAAAATACTACGTGTTTCACTGTATACAGCTTAAGTGGCCCAACTTATAGTTCTCAGGCTTCAGCAGGTAAGATTTTTCCTGAGGAATACAGGATGTGAAGAGAAACATTATCTTCTTCTTCTTTTAATTTTATTACAAACTTGGAACTATAACTTTGAAAAAATTGGAAAAGATTTTCTAAGAACATGGTGACTTTCCTCTTAATTCTCACACCAATGAAAATCCATCTCCTGCCTTATTCAAACTTAATTTATTTGCAGTTTTAAGTTAAGACCAAAGGAAGAACATCATGAAAAATAGTTTTAGTATATAAACAAAGAAAGCAGATCTAAAATTTGGTCAATAGTAGATAAAATTTAAAAGAAAGCATCTTTAAAAATTTGCTCAACAAGAAAGAAGCTGGTGTAATGATTCTAATATCTAACAAAATAGACTTCAAACTAAAAGTAGTCAAAAGACACAGGGAAGGATACTTGATCAAAGGAAAAATTCACCAAGGAGATTTTTCAGTTAGTAACGTATATGATTAGAACACAGTGGTAACCATATTTGTAAAAGAAGCATTATTAAAGCTTAATCCACACATTGACACTAACACACTGTGAGTAGGAGACTATGATACCCTAATCTCACCAATGTAAAGGTTATCCTGTTACAAACAGTAGACAGACTAACACTGCTAACAGATTTTATATACCAAATGAACCTAACATATTTACAAAACAGTTCACAGAAACACAAAAGAATATATCTGCTTCTTCATACCCCACAGAACTTTCTCCAAAATTGAATGTATACTTACGAGGAAAATCTCAAAAGGTAAAGGAAAATTGAAAAAACTCTCTGTATCCTATTATACCACCATGGATTAAAGCTAGATTTCAACAAAAACAGAAACAACAGAAATGTACATACCCATAGAAACTGAACAACTCTAGTAAATGAAAAATATGTCAAGAAAGAAATAAATGATTTTGCTTCTGGTCTGGGCCCAAGCACAGTGACAGCTCTGCACCTAATTTCACAAAAACCCAGAGAAAGTAGGCTTCCCGGGGGCTCTAACCTGGGCAGTATCTTAGGTAAGGAGACAGTAATACTTGCCCCAAACAGGGAGTAACTGAGACCCACTAGGACCCAGGAATTCACTCCTGGACTGGAGCACTGGTTCCTCCCTGTCTGTGCCCAAGCACTGAGCAGATCTTGGGCTCCAGCTCTACCCTAAGTAGTAACAACCACCCTACACAGTTCTGATATAACCAAGATAATAGGAAAGACAGGCTCCAGTCAGAGACAGGGCTGGTAGCACTAAGGAGATGCAGATGTTGAAAGGCAAGCACAAGAACATAAGCTTCAGCAACCAAGGGTACTTGGCATCATTAGAACCTAGTTCTCCCACACTAGAAAGTTCTGAATTCCCTGTATCACCAGGAAAGCAAGATTCAGATTTAAAATCACTTCTAATGATGATGTTAGAGGGCTTTGAGAAGGACATAAATAACACTTTCAAAGAATTTAAGGAGAACACAGGTAAACCGTAGAAGCTCTTAAGGAGGAAACACAAAAACCCCTTAAAGAATTACAAGAAGCCGGCGGTGGTGGCGCACGCCTTTAATCCCAGCACTTGGAGGCAGAGGCAGTGGATTTCTGAGTTCGAGGCCAGCCTGGTCTACCGAGTGAGTTCCAGGACAGCCAGGGCTATACAGAGAAACCTGTCTCAAAAAAAACCAAAAAAAGAAAAAAAAAAAAAAAAAAAGAATTACAAGAGAACGCAACCAAACAGGTGAGGAATTGGACAAAACCATCCAGGACATAAATAGGAAGTAAAACAAAGAAATCCAAAGGGAGACTACCCTAGAAGATAGAAAATCTAGGAAAGAAATCAGGAATCATAGACACAAGCATCACCAACAGAATTCAAAAGAAGAATAGAGAATCTCAGGTGTAGAAGATACCATAGAAAATATTGACACAAATGTCAAAGAAAATGCAAAATACAAAAAGTTCTTAACACAAAACATCTAGGAAATCCAGGACACAATGAGAAGACCAAACCTAAGGATAAATGGGTATAGATGAGAGTGAAGATTCCCAACTTAAAGGGTCAGTAAATATCTTCAACAAAATTATAGAAGAAAACTTCTCTAACCTAAAGAATGAGATGCCCATAAACATACAAGAAGCCTACGGAACACTAAATAGACTAGCCCAGAAAAGAAATACCTCTTGTCACATAATAATCAAAACACCAAATGCGGAAAACAAAGAAAGAATATTAAATGCAGTAAGGGAAAAAGACCAAGTAACATAAAAAGGCAGACCTATCAGAATTACACCAGACTTTTCACCAGATACTATAAAAGTGAGAAGATCCTGGGCAGATGTCATACAGACCCTAAGAGAACACAAAAGCCAGCTCAGGCTACTATACCCAGCACAACTCTCAATTACCATAGATGGAGAAACCAAAATATTCCATGACAAAACCAAATTTGCATAATATCTTTCCAAAAAACCCAGCATTACAAAGGATAATAATAGGAAAGCTCCAATACAAGGAGGGAAATTATACCCTAGAAAGAGCAAGAAAGTCATCCTCTTATAATAAATCCAAAAGAAGATAGCCACACAAACATAATTCCATGTCTAATAACAAAAATAACAGGAGGCAACAATCACTGTTCCTTAATATCTCTAAACATCAGTGGACTCAATTCCCCAATAAAAAGACATAGGCTAATGGACTGGATACATAAACAGGACCCACTATTTTGCTGCATAGAGGAAACCCACCTCAGTGACAAAGACAGACACTACCTTAGAGTAAAAGGCTGGAAAACAACTATTTTTCAAGCAAATAGTTCTAAGAAACAAGCTGGAGTAGCCATTCTAAAACCTCCAGCCCAAGAACACAAAGGGAGAGACTCATGGCTCCATCTGTATAGGTAGTTGAGGGTGGCCTTGTCAGGTATCAGTTGAAGTAGAGGGCCTTGGTGCCTGAAAATTTGGATTCCCTAGTGTTGGGGAATTTGAGAGCAGGGAGGTGGGAATGGGAGGATGGTGAGAGCCTCATAGGAACTTCCAGAATTATAAGGATTAGACATGACAGAGGCAGGCTGCCAGAATACTAGATTCCAGAATTCAAACAAAAATTTATCTTGATACTAAAATTTGTTTTGAGAATTGTGTATTGCAGAGTACACAACCTTAGTGTATCTACTCATCCAGCAAGCTGAGCATATCTGCTCGAAACTCTGATGTCCTGGAATTTCAGCGGATGCAGTGAAGACACAGATGTCAGAGGCTTATCAATTTACTCTTCCCCCTGCCCCTCTTCTTATATCTCAATGCCCATAATCAGCTTGAAGAAGTTAATGAAGAGTCGGCATCTCTATTCCCTGGGCTTGGGGACTGAGGTGATTAATATTGGGCTGTCTTTCTAGGGGAAAGTAGTGGTTTTGTTGGAACAGGGAGGAATTGCTAGCATTTACTGCATAGCCATAACCTATTGGTAGAAGTCTGTATAATTGTTATTAAGCTGAGGTTATACTTTCTTAAATGGTACAAAATTTACTTTGATTTCAAATTTAAGGTTTTCATTGGTATTAGTTTCTTACTGATATAAAAGATATATAATTGAGATTAATATTGTTACTCTCAAAGGCATTGTGCCTATATAACACATTTAAGAATACAAAAGGCTTGGACCCAGTCCTTCTTTAACTTTTTTAACTGATATGAGATGGTTAGCCTGTGAGCTAATGCCCTATAGCAAATACATGGCTCTGAGTTTATTGTTAGGGTGATTTCTATATTTTAATTAGAAGTAGCTGAGAGCAGTTAACAGACAGATTGCCTTACATGGATAGTTGGTTTTCAAAATGTCAGAAGTCCACAGAATTGACATTACAAACATTTCTGCATTAAGGCTCATTTTGATTAGAGAGATGTCTGCTACTGACAACTTCCCTGTTTGGATTCTAAGAAGAAATTTAACATCTTTGGAGATACACCAGTTGTGGTGAGACAGCCACTAGGCAAGAATTGCCTCTTTTCATCTGCAGACAAATTACTGTCCAGAAAAGGACACATTTGTGCAATAATCCACTGATCATATCTGCCAAGACAGAGTAATCAGCCTTTAATAATTCTGCATCACTAGGTCTGTCAGCTGATGATGGGCCAGAAGGCTGAAGATCAGATGCTCCAACGGCTTGTGGTATAGGGACTGTCCAGGTGTTCAGCAGTCTCCATAAATTGGCTAAGTTTTAGAAGCTATGCTCTGTGCTTCCCATAATTTCATTTACTTCAGTCATTCTGGATTTCTTACAGGGTTGAAGACTTACAGTCTCATAGCCTATCCGAGCTATATTTTGAGAGAAAAGATTTGAGAGGAGAGTTTTCAGTTGACATTCATTCTAAAGCCAAGAAAAAAGCCAGGTTTAGAACTAAGTCTTTTAGTTAGGAGAGATGACAGAGGTTCTGGTTAGTCAACAGAAAGATGGACTGGGTATTAGGTCTATCTTGTACCTTACTGATACAAATTGGTATAGTTATGCTCCAATTGTATTTTGAGAGACAAGTTTTTTTTTTTTTTTTTTCATTTTAACAGAAAGGGTGATATGTAGAAGGAGCTAAGGTGGGAGGAGTAAGGAGAGAAAGAGGAGGAGTAAGGAGAGGAGGAGTAGAGGATGAGCTATGAGATGTGAGAAAGAGAGAGAGAGAGGAACATGGAGGTGGATGTTCACGTGTCTCTGCCAGTCAAAGGTAGTTGGTATATCTAGGTTGGGTATTAGATTAAACTTATGATTGTATGGGCATCTTGTTATTGAGCATTACCAAACTTATAAAACCTTTGATTAACATTTTAAAAAATAAAGAAAGAAAAATGGGTTTATTCACAGTTTTAACAAAAAAAAAAATTGAGATGGAGTCCTATAACACCAAGGCTGCTCTTGAACTTACTATATGTCCATGTACCATAGACTAGCCTTGAGCTTACAATCAGCTCCCTAGAGATAACATTATAGACATTCCTTAAACACTAATTAAATTTTGTATTTTTTGATTAAAAAAAAAGAAATAAAAGATTTAAAGATTCTTTAAAACTCAATAAAAATGAGACACAGCCTTCTCAAACTAATGGGAAACACTATAAGCAGCATGAAGAAGTAAGTTCATAGCACTAGATGCCATATAAAGAGACTAGAGAGATTTCAAACTAGCAACTTAACAGCATACCTGAAAGTACTAGAACAAAGCAACACAAACACACCCAAGAAAAGTAGATGGCAGGAAGTAATCAAACTCAGGCCTGAAGTCAATAAAATATAAATAAAGAGACAATAAAGAATCAATGAAACAAAGAGTTGAAGAAAATCAACAAGATAGACAAACTCTTATCCACACTAACTAAAAGAATGAGAAAGAATATACAGTATGACAAAATGGAGACACAGAAAGGGGGATGTCAAAATAGACACTGAGTATATCCAAAGAATCATTAGCTCATACTTTAAAACTTGTGCTCCATCAAATTATAAAACCTAAAAGAATAAAAAATGATAGGATAAGTTACTCCATGAAATCTACTCTCCAAAGTCATATCAAAATCAGATATTTTTAATAAACCTATGTAAATAGAAACAGTCATTAAAAGTCAACCAAACAAAAAGTTCCAGGGCTAGATGGTTTCAGCTCAGAATTCTACCAGACTTTCAAAGAAGTGTAACTACCAATACTCCTCAAACTTCCCACAAAATAGAAACAGAAGGAACATTGCTAAATTCATTCTATGAGGTCACAGTTACCCTGATAGCTTATGCACAAAAAGACTCAACAAGAAAAACAAGAAAAAATTCAGACCAATTTCCCTTATGAACATTTGATGCACAAATACTAAATAAAATACTTGCAAACAAAATCTAATACCATATCAAAAACATCATCCTCTATGATCAAGTAGCCTTCATCCTACAGATGCATGGTTCAATATATGAAAAGTCATCAATGTAATCCATCATATAAACAAACTGGACAACAACAACAAAATACTCACCCTATCATCATATTAGATGTTGAGAAAACACAAATAGTCCAAAGAACAAGCCAGGTAATAAACAAAATTCCATGACCACTCCTGTGATCAATGTTTCTAAGGGCTTATCTGGATGATCAAAATATCTGAGCGAACTTCCCTGTCCTTGCCCAAAGTCATTTACATGTCTGAAGCTGACTTTCTTGTTCTAGCCTAAAATTTAAATTCCTGCCTGAAATTAGTTCTTTTATCTAGCCTACGATTTAGATTCATACCTAAAATTACTTATTTATTCTAGCCTAATGTCCATAGAATTAACAAGTATATCGTGGTCATCTTAACAAAAGCAATAGTGAGATTCAGTGCAATTCCCATCAAAATATGAACACAATTCTTTACAAATCTTGAAATAATAACATTCAACTACATATGAACAAACAAAAACCACAGGATATTTATTGTTTAGGATGTTAAATCAATTCTGAACAATAAAAAATTTTCAGAAGTATCACGGTCCCTGATCTCAAGCTCCATTATATAGAGCTAGAGTAATGAAAACCACATGGTATTGGCAAATATCAGACAGAATAATCAACAGAATTGAATCAAAGATTCAGACATAAATCCACACACCTAGGAATAACTGATTTTTTATAAGGAAACAAGAAATATACAATGGAAGAGAGCATCTTGATATCTTAAGTCCAAGTGGATCAAAACCTGAAATATAATCAGATGCACTGAAACTGACAGAAGATAAAGTTAGTAATATCTCCTAATACATCAGCATAGGAAACAACTTCCAAAACAGAACACCAATAGCGCAGACAGTAAGATCAAAATATCAAATAATCCAATTAAAACACTGAGTATAGGTATAAATAGAGAATTCTCAAATAGCTGAAAAACACTGAAAGAAATGTTCAATATCCTTAGTTTTCATAGAAGTACAAATCAAAACTTTTTGAGATTCCATTTTACTCTTTTCAGAATGGCAAATTTCAATATCACACATGAAAACTCAGGCTCATAATTATGTAGAGCAAAGGGACACTCCTCCATCACTGGTAGGAATGCAAAGTTTCACAGCTAATATCAATATCAATATCAATATCAATATCAATATCAATATGGCAGTCCTTAAAAAATTGGGAATTGATCTACCTTAAGACTCAGCTAAACCATTCTTGGGCATATACCCAAAGTGTCCCTCCAACCACAAGGACACTTGCTCAAGTATGTTCAAAGTAGATTTATACATAATAGATAGAAACTGGAAACAACTTAAATATTCTCCAACTGAAAATTGGAAAAAGAAAATATGATACATTCACACAATGGAGTATTATTTGGCAGTTTAAAAAATGACATCATGAAATGTGCAGGCAAATGGATGGAATTAGAAAAATATCATAAGGTAACCCAGACACAGAAAGACAAATATAATATATACTCATGTATAAGTATACATTAGCTGTTATGTAAATTATAATCCACAGACCCAGAATAGCTAAGTAACAAGAAGGGCTCTATCGGAGACACACATATCATCTTTGAAAGGGAAACAAAATGAATTTTGAGGGTGAACTCAGGGTGGGTGGGGAGAGGAACAGGGATAAGGCAGGGAAAGAAGTGAAAGAGGGAGAGAATATAGGAAGAAGTGACTGTAACTAGAGTTTATTTGGAGACAGGCAATGTGGAACCCTAGTACAGTAGAAACTGACCCTTGTAAGGACTCTTAGAAACGCAGAAATACAGAGCCTGAATTGACCAACATCTGTAACCAGAAAAGGCTTCCGGTGGTGGGACTGGGTACAACCCAGCCAGAAAACCTTCAACTTACAACCTGCTTTGCCTGCAAAATGTGCTGGGGCAATGGAGGTACACAGCTGGTGGGAATTGGAACCAATAATTGGTCTAACTTGAAGCTCCTGCCTTGAGAGAGAGCCTATACCTGACACTTCCTTGATAGCCAGGAACCAGAAATTGGAGGGTTCAGTGACCTAGGGTAGAACTAAACACAATTGGCATAAGAAAAAAAAAAAGAATGAAGGTCAATGAAATGATTCCTTATAATATTGTGCTATACTCAGATCAGTGCTTAGGCCAATCATCATCAAAGAAGCTTCCTCTGGCAGCTGCTGGGAGTAGATGCAGGGAACCATAGCCAAACATTAGGCAAAGCTCAGGGATCCCTGTGGAAGACAAATATGAAGGACTGGAGGATCTAGGGGATTCAAGAACAGCAAGATAGCAAGGCTTTAGAATTAAAGAGAGAAGAAATAGTTTGTGGAATTCTGCAACTAAGGAAAGCAGCTGAAGTCAGACATGTGTTTAGGTATCTAGCATGGAAGCCTAGAGAGGACATTGTGTGAACCTGAGAAAGAGAAACTGGATTGCCTTGGAGACTCCAAGATATTAGAGATACCAAAGTCAGGGGATATTTGCCAGGCGGTGGTGGCGCACGCCTTTAATCCCAGCACTTGGGAGGCAGAGGCAGGCGGATCTCTGAGTTCGAGGCCAGCCTGGTCTACAGAGTGAGTTCCAGGACAGCCCGGGCTACACAGAGAAACCCTGTCTCGAAAAACCAAAAAAAAAAAAAAAAAAAAAAAAAGTCAGGGGATATTTGGCAAGAAAAGCTGCCCAAGAGATAAAAGAGTGTTGTAGTTAACAAAGAAGAAAGGAGTTGGAGAGCTGGAGAGGGCTTTGACATCAGACATGGACATGTAGAATTTGCAGATTTCTCAGCTGGTTTTGGTCTTGGTTTCGTCCAGTGTTTCCTCACTATGCTCCTTTTTTTTTAATCCCAAAATGAATGGCAATATATATCCTGTGAGATTTTATGTTGGAAGTATGCAGTCTGTTTTTACATTTTGATTTTACATGGGACTTCAGTTAAGACATTGTGTGAGTCTCAGAAGAGACTTTGAGCTTTAGACTTTAAAATATGATTCAGTCTGATAGACTTTGGAGATTTTAAAGTTGGACTAACTGCCTTTTGCATTATAATATGACAACATCCCTATGTGTGGGGGAAGGGAGTGGAATGTGGTTTGAAGGGTAGTTTGAAAGAAAATGACTCTCATAGGCCCAGAGGGAGTGGCACTTTTAGGAGGAATAGCCTTGAAGTCAGTGGGCCTTTGTTGGAGGAGGTATATGACTAGGGGATGCGCTTTGAGGTCTCAGAAGCTCAAGCTAGTTCTCTTTCTGCTGCCTGCAGATAAAGACAAAAAATGGTCAGCTACTTTTCCAGAACCATCTCTGCTTTTGTGCCATCATGCTTCCCATCAGAAAGCTAATGGACTAAAACTCTGAACTGAAATCCAGCCCCAAGCAAACGTTTTCATTTATAAGAGTTGCAGTGATCATGGTATCTCATTACAGCAATAAAACCTTAAGACAGTAATTATTTCTCATTTCTTCCTAATGAAATGAGAACATTTTATACTATATCACTTTAAAAGAAAAATAGACTTTTTACAAATGTTTTGAAGCAAGTAAATTATTTTTACATCACCTGATATTTTTCATTTCATTTAATATTTTAAAAATATGATGCATTATATTTAATTCAACCATCATTTTTTCCTATCATTTCACAATCTCTGTCCTTATAGATCTGTGCATATGGCAGCAGGAAGAATCATGTATGTCTATGGAGGTGAGAAGTCAATATTAGGTGTTGTCCCTAATAATGCTCTACATTATTTATTTAAAAAGTCTTTTGTTGAGCATGAAGCTCAACAACTAACTAGGGTAGCTAGACAATGAGCTCCAGAAATCCACCCATCTCCCCCTGTGTTAGGACTGAGATTGTACTCATGATTGCCACCTTCCAGATTTTAACATAGTTGTTAGCAATTTAAACGCATGTCTTCATCTTTGTTCAGAAGGCCCTATACCCACTAAACCATCTCCCCAGTCTCTCCCTCTTCTCTATCTCTATCTCTATCTAATCTAGAATGTTTATTTTATGCTTGTTATTAGATAAAACAGTGATTTGTTTTACATATACAATTAGAATCTTCATTTTGTAATACTGTCTTATTCACAGCACATGTTAATAACTGATAATGTCTCTTTAATAATATAAACATTATTACTTTAGTAAGCCAGTTGCAAAAAACTCTTTACTACTAAAGAGTTTATGAAAGAGCAAGATGAATTTCTAAACCTTTAGTATATTATAAATCTTTATTTCAAACTTTAAAGAAGTACTTATAAAGTTCAAAAAAGCTTAACTATAGTTTTTATTACAATTGCATTGAAATTACATGGTAATTTAGGACAGATTCTATGTTGTTTTCTTAGAGCTTTATAATTTTGTTCTCATGAAGTATAAATTAATCTCAAATTTACATCAATACTTTTAATTCTATTGGGACATATATATTATTAATTACATACATACATAATTTAAAAATTCAACAATCTAGAAGTTTTCTTTTCAGAAGAACAAACATAAAATTTACATGATTTAAGAAGGTATCAAATAATTCTAGCTTCTGCTACTCCATTAATGTGGTATCTTATATGAATGCATTTCCAGCTTGCTGCTGTACATTCCTGAATCAAGAGTCATGACTATATTACTTTCATTCATTCTTAATGCAATAGCTTTTAATAAGTGATTTAAAAGATTATCTTTACATTCAAAACTATTTGAGTTTTCTTATCTTTTCACATTAAAATAAGGGAACTATTTTCCTGCAAAACCTTTCACGTTTTATTAATCTATCTTCATCATTTTGGCTTCTTTGAATGGTCAGTAATTATCTTTCTCTTTTATAATATCATGTTAGAAAATTTCTTAAATTTATAAAAATATATTAAGAACTTTCATGGTAAAGGTAAAAACCAATCATTTAAGAAAAGCACTTGCAGGCTGGTAAGATGGCTCAATGACCAAGAGCACTGACTGCTCTTCCGGAAGTCATGAGTTCAAATCCCAGCAACCACATGGTGGCTCACAGCCTTATCCCCTCTTATGGGGTCTAAAGACAGCTACAGTGTACTTACATATAATAAACAAACAAACAAACAAATAAATAAATAAACAAATAAATATGAATAATTTTGGGCCAGAACAAGCAGGCCCGGAATAAGAGAGAGGAGGGAAGGGGGGAAAATTATAAGCACTTGCATAGTACTTTACATTACTCATTCTTCCCTCTGTTGATATGTAGTTTACAGCTTTTTTTTTTTCTTCTGATTCCAGGCTCTTCTTCTTAGCAGTTATTCCTTTTGCTACATTCACTGCCCTCAGTGTTTTATTAGGTATTGGTCTTGTCTCTCTTTCTTACATCCAACATCTTCTTCAGAGGTTTATAATTTTCTTCTGCACTGTTTATTTTTCTTCCATTAAATGCTCATGTAACACATTAAATTGTTTAGTGATACTTTTCTGTAGAAGTCTAGGATCATTTATTTGCTTTTCATTAAAGAGTAGACATTTTGCCACAATCCTTTAATCTCTAACTCAACAGCTAGGAACCCATTTATGAGGCTCTTCCTCTTTGCTCTTTTTATTTTCCTTTGCAAATTAGAGTTCATGAATTTTTACCAAGATTTATAAAATCTTGTTTTCTTTTTCTACTTTCTTGGAAAGTCTTAATTTGTAAAGACTGGTATTTATTCAACTAAGAAACAGTTCTTCAAACATACTGTGTTTTTCCCCTGACATCTTGTCTTCTAGAATTTCTGTTAAAGGGGTGCTTGCTTTCGTGCAATAAGAATGCAGATTTCTGCACATGAATTCAATCTTGTAGCCTCTCTATTCATAAGTTAATTATAACATTAATAGACAGCTTAATTATTAATTACAGGTACTCCATTGTCAGCTATCTCTCTTTTTCACTGAAACTTCACATCAACTAATTTTAAGAAAATTACTTTTTGACTTGTGTGTTTTCCACTCTCTAATGGCTCCTGCTCCCCATTCTTGGAAGTGGCATAAGATTTTCTTTTGTTTTATGCACTGTTTCTCCAGAAATGAATATTTTCATATGTTCATATCACTACCTCCTTTGATTTCATATGACTCTCGTTCTGTCTTCCTTTTTCCTTAAGTGCAGACTTAGTCAGCATATTAGGTTCTATTTCCTTAGCACTTGTGCAAACTTACTCTGCTGCCTATAAAAAGAATTCAAGGTTGCATGAACTTACTGAGGAGTGCAGAGGTCTACAGCCTGAAGAGTTTCTGCTCAGGCCCATTACACTTCCTTGACTTGGATTCTAAAAGGCAGAAGTTACCAATCATTCTCATTTCTCTAGACCTTCTGTGTAAACTGGATCCTCTACACTGTTACAAACTATTTCATTTAGAGACTGTCATTTGTGAGCTATAATCTGGAAGTTCGAATCCCATTTAGGCAGTGTGAAGAAGTGGACTTGAATCCTGTCACTCTTGCTTGGTTTATTCTATGCCAACATCAGCTTACCTTCCCTTTGATCTTAAGACCTGGATGTGGCTTCAGGAGAGCAGCACTCATAGTTTTTTATGTTCCTTTTTGTTCAAATAACAATCTAGTTGAATTAATGGTGACTAAGATTTTTTTTCAGTTGAATCTACTGACACTATTCCTTCTGTCTTTCAGGGTGGCTCTAGATTGCTTACATCCTTAAATATAGTTTGGAAATGGTACAGAAAAGACCAGTGTTCAGGTCCTCTCCTTGGACATTGTATATTGCATCTAAAGACTAACAATGTTCCAGAAACAATTACTTTCTATTTTCCATAGACACTTATGCCTTTTTAATGTAGACAAGAGATAACCCTAGTCTATCATTCTATCCTGATACACATGTTTGTCTCTAAAATTGGCCACCAAAGGTTATGATAATCCTATGTTTGTGTGGAATGTAGCATAAGAGGCCAAAAATCTGTTTGAAGGTTAAAGTTATATCAGAAAGAAAAATGTGATCATGTAAACCAACTTTATTCACAATTTGTTATTTGATTTATAAATCTTATCAATCTAGGTGTGTTGTCACAAGTATGTTATCCTCAAACTTGAGAGGCTAAACCAAGTAGATCACCAGCCTGGACTACAGTGTGAGACCCATTATCAATTAAAAACAAAATATAACAAGTAAACAAACAAAATCCAAAAATATTTCTCATCAGCTGGAGTTATCCAGCCTTACTTGAAGGAACAATGGCCCCAAACTCCATGTTGATATCTGTCCTTAAAAGATATTCACAGAAAAATTTTAAAAGTATGATTCCCGTTTCTTATGGTCATCCCTGATGACAGCTCTTGTTTCTCTACTGTTATTTAAACACAGTTGATTGTCTTTTGCACACATGACCTTTTCTTCAGTATACAAACAACACAGCAGTCAGCCATTGCCATCATTAACGGAAACCCACAAACAGAAACTATTCCTAGAAAACTCTGTGTTGGCATTTGTGATTATAAAAGGTCATTATAATTGGGGTATGTGAGTGGGATTTATATAGAATGAGCAAGAATTAGAAAGTGGGAGGCTAGATTTTGCTATTCCCTAGCAGCTGTAACTGAGTTACCATGAAACATGTTCTCGTGACCAAATAGCCTGGTATGATTCTTCTGTCCTGTAATTGATCCATTCTATCCTTCCACCATGGCTTCTGACTCCATCATCTCTTCAGGGTGATATTCAGTTTTCTCTGACCTTCTTTGAAACTCTGCCCCAGGAACGACCATACAAAACCCCAAAACAATCTGAGTGTATAAATGTTCGTGGCTCCGAGGGTCAGCAAGGATTTTTAGATCTTATTTGAGGAGTATATGTTCCTTACAGAGAAGGTAGTTGCAAATAAAGCTTTTGTATTTACATTAAATATAGAAATGACTAGGCAGCTAATTAAGATTTATTTTCAAAAATTAGAATATTCTCTTAGAACATAAGCATCTAAAAATTAATTATTCACAAACCAAAGAAAATTGGCAGTAATTCATATCATAAAATACATGATATAAAAAAGACTAAGAAATAGAAACTCATTCACACATACAAAATAATGTATCCATATGAAAAGTAGCTATTAGAATATTCATTTTAATTTTTCCACAAGCTAATTCATATGGAAGTGCTATCCATTTAAATAGCTATAGAAAAAAATTGTATAATACTTTTGTGTGTGTATATGTTTGTGATGACAGTGCCACATGGTACATGAATGGAGGTCAGCGAACATCTTGCAGGAGTCTGTTCTGCCTTCCAACATGTAAAATTCACAGACTAAACTCAGCTCATCAAGTTAGGTAGCAAACATCTTTACTCACTGAGTCATCTTGCAGCACCTCCTCCAATTTATTTTTGAAAAAAGGCACTGCTATGTCATAGGTGATAGTTATAATAAAAAATTCCAAGATTGTAACTTGTAGAAGAATAGTCAGGGAAGTTATTATGTGTACTTAGAACATTTATTCATCAGTAATATGTTTTCTACCTAAAGTAATAAAATCGTGTACCTGTGCTGTTTAACATTTATTGTTAACATGATGGGATTTATGGAGCACTGTGAAGGAAATTTAGATTAGTTTCATTAAGAAGAGAACCCTACCTTAATTGTAAGTAGAACCATTTCATGTGCTGGATTTCCAGATAGAATCAAAAGGATAAAAACTGCTGAGTACCAGCATTTATATTTCCTAACTACAACTAAAATGTGAACAACTGTCTCATGTTGCTGCTTCCATAATTTCCCCTCCATGGATGACTGTTTCCTGAACTGTGAGCCAAGATAATCCCTTCTTTCTTTAAGTTGTCATTGCCAGGTATTTGTTACACAGTGAGAAAAGTAGTTAATGCAATACTTATGTTATTAGTCAATATAAAACAGAGGAAGTTCATCAGCTGTGTTGATTTGAACACATAAGAAGTGAAATTTATTTAATATTATTTCTCAGTGTCAACATTTTTATATTTTATAAGGAAATACATTATGTGATATACAATAAATAAATAAATGAAATATCTCCAAATCTCCTTCTAGTAAACAAGAGCATAAAATGAGCATTTGTTCCTTGTTCATAAACTTCAAGTTTGCACTGGAAAATAGCAATCATTCTTAAGACTTTTAACTTACTAGTCCCCTACTAGAACATTCTATGACTCCATGAAATTCTAATAATAACAATGCCCCAGCATTATTCTTCTATACTATCTTTGATTTGGGGTATTTTCTTTGTATTTAACAAAAGCACTTCCAATTGTTATGTCTGAGAATTATGGATATACCTCTCATCCATAGTAATGAGGTGTCCTAGTGAGAGTTGTTTTCTTAAAGATCATTGCCTTTGGACTTGAGTAAACTGTTTCAATAATTAAATTTTGACTTATTTTTCAACAAGATATTTCTTAATCAACTGATTTACATATCACTATTTGACATGTAATTTATTATTAAACACATTTTCTAAATACTTGGCTATTTCTCCTGATGAATCCTATAATTAAACCTAGTCCATATATTTTTTCACTTTATAGTTTCTTCTTCATAAAATTCAATTATACAATGCAGAAAATAAAACAGTGGGATTGCTACTTAGTCATGCTTGTTTGAAATTTCTATCAAGTGAATAAGAAAAGAATTCAATTTATGTTGAGTTCACAGAAATATAAGTTTGTACATTTTTCACAGGCAAAAGAGTGGATAATTAAAAGGATATATAGTGGAAAAGAAATGTACTTAGCCAATTAGATATTATGAAAAAGCAATTAAAATCCAGAACTTCTTTACAATATCTGCAAAATTATGTATAAAACTGGAAAACAATTTCTTTCATAAAAACAAACATAACTTTGTGTGACAACAATATCCCAAATATTGCTAGAATTTCAAGTAAAAATTGTCATAAGACTTCGGGGATCTGATAACAGAATAATTTGGTCTATATTATACTTTTCTCTTTTAGTTTGATACTATAATATATTTACATAATTCCCCCCCTTTCTTTCCTCCTCCAAACCTTCCCATATATTCCTGATTGCTTTCTTTCAAATTCATGGCTTCTTTTTCATTGATTGCTGTTGCACAAATATAAATTTACACATATATACTTGACTATAGTGAGAATTCTGGTTTCTTTAAAAACTCAGTTATGTTATGTGAATATGTTTTTTTTTAATCCCAGGTGTGGGATATGGGACTGCTTCAGATTGTCCCCATCAGCTAACTATGATTTGTTTCATGCTGTGGCAGGAGTGTGATTTGTGCCAGCCTCAGATAGTTTAATTCTGGGAACTCTTGAAAGGGTATAAATGGTAGAACCCTGATAGGTCCAGTGATGTCTGCTGCTTCCCCCTGTTTTCTGCCACTCACTACTGCTGATTTATCCTGCTGCTACTGGCTCATCCTGCTGCTTCATTTTTTATTACTGGTTTGCTGGACTGGTGGATATCCTGATGACAATTATTGGACATGCCCCAAGAAACTATGTCCCTGTGCAGCAGGAAATACCATATAGAACTCAATGCCTGTCCCCAATCTTCTTTTTTTTCAACCTAGGGTTGAGGAATTGGAAGGGACTAGAGTGGATAAGATTTGGAAGGGAGGTTGAGCTAAAAGAACCCAAATAAAATCCATTAATATGCCTACAATTAACTGCTTGGTATTGGATAAACAATTGATGTGCTTTCCTTGGGAAAAACTATTTCTCCAGATTTCAGTATTCATTAGTTACCTGTAGTTCTTTGTATAGGATTGAGGCCTTATGATGTTTCTCTGGTTCCCTTTGACATATCTACTGCTGTTGTCTTCATTCGGGTCATGTTTAAGCAGTCATGTTGGTTAGACTTTATGAATGTATCATCTAACATTATTAGGAGACATAGCCATAATCCTCTGGTTCCTACAATCTTTCTGTCCTCTCTTCTGCAATATTGCCTGAGCTTTAGATGTGGAACTTATTTTGTAGACATATCCATTGAGACTGGAATCACAACTCTGCATTTTGGTTGGTTATATTTTTCTGTAATGGTTTCCATCTGCTGCAAAAAGAAGTTTCCTTGATGAGGATTAAAAACCATACTTACTGGATTGTCATCACTGGATAGTATGATTATAATATCATACTATCATTTATGAATTTTATTGTGTTCATTTTGTCTCATTGTCCAAATAACCTAGCAATGATTTACATTTTTGTCTCTTTCTCAATAAGCCCCTTATTTTGTTCAAGGTTGTCTGCCTATCCCTGAGCAGGCTTGTATTACATAGCTGATGATCAATAGTGTTTTCCTATACACAAATTAAGTTCTCACAAATGTAATTACACAAATTAAGAAAATAAATTCTGACAAAGGTTTCACTACATTATAGAGAATTTCTAAATTAAAAAAAAAAAAACCATACTTACATGTCAGTATAAGAACAAATATTTAGAATGTAGCTAGGGATATTTAATAAAGTGGCAGTTGTAATTTCTCCTCCAGGATCCATGACTCCACAAGCTGTGGGTAGATTTTCAATACCAGGTATGCTTTTCTTCTTGTTGAATAGGTTTGAAGTCCAATTAGAGAGCTAATAGTTATTGCCAAGGTATATGTGGCACTACCACAACATGGAATTGCATGCTGTGTTCACTGTTGCTGTGGTTCATAGTTGTAATAGCTGAGTAGAACTGTTGGCTGTTTCCTTCCTCTGGAGGCTTGCATGGCTCCTTATGGTATCATGAAAGCTAATCCTTGGAGAGGAGGCATTTAAGGCAGGATATCTTCTTAACAAAGCCATAAAAGTATACCATACAATCTTCTAGTTAGTCCCATGTTTTTTGAAACTTTTTAAAATCTAGATTAATTTGCTCATTTGTGAAGGTGAGCGTTCCTAGCTTTTATTGTATCAGTCTATCTCTCTGTTGTTTCTGATAGCATTTGATTTATATATTTAGGTGCACTGGTGTTTCCTGCAAGTGAGATATTATGTTGTGGATTCAGTTCTTTTAGAATCATGCAACATGTTTTTGTTTTCCCACACAATATGTAGTAAAGTCTATTATATCTCATATAGAATAAATTTAAGCATGGTGACTTCTGTTTTTCATTTTTAATATTTCCATGGTAAAATAAATGTTATTTAATATTGCTCTGAACACAATACTTGCTGCTGAAAGCTCTATGTTCCCTTTATAAAAATGTTATTTTGTTCAACTGGCTTTGTGTAAAAATTAGCATACTTTTTTTGAAGCTTCTATGCATATGCAATAATTTATATTATGTATGGAAAACTTTTAAGCTTAGATTCTAGCTTGTCTGTCAGCTTGACACAGTCTATGGTCATCTGAGAGGAGAAACCTCAATTGAGGGATTACCTACATTAGATTGGTCTATGAGAATTCATTTCAGGGATTCTCTTGATTGCTAATTGATATGGGAAGGCCCAGCACATTATGGATGATCCTATCCTTATGCTGGTGGTCCTGGCTGTACAAGAAATCTGGTCAAACATGTCCCTTGCCTGTGGATAAGTAAGCCAGCAAGCATCTTCCATGCTTTCCCTTTCAAATTCCTGCTTCAGTTCCTTCCTAGACTTCCTTTCACTCAGTGATAGATAGTGGCCTGAAAGTATATGCCAAAAGAACCCTTTCTTCCCACAGTTACTCTTGCTTAAAGTGTTTCACCACAGCAATAAAGATGAAGCTAGAATAATCCCAATATGAAAAAACAACAGTGATGCTAACAAATAGAGGTTTTTTTAATTTCAATTACTATAATGCAAGTTTTCTCAGCTTACATTTTGTATATCTGGGCAAATGTTTCAAACAAGATGATCTGTCCATCTTTAAATAGAAAAGTGAACAACATATGACATTGAAGATTTCTGAATTTCTGTGTGATGGAGAATATCAGCTGTAGCAGAAGTGTTCTGTTTCATTAAATTGAATGTGACCATGCTGCAGTCACTGAGGCCTTCTATAGATATACACCATTTGTTTATACTCCTATTAAATTAAAAGACAAAGGAAGATTTGCCAAAGAGTATTAAGCATACAATGGAGGAAATGTCTCTGACTTAAATAAGCATCAGATACTCTTTTGCCAAATTAGAAGTCAGTCACCTTTAAACTTTGGAATAAGAGCAGATTTTGAGCAAATATAGAACATTACATATTAAAATATCATTTCCCCCAGTGGATATAAGCTTATTTTTGAAAACCTGTGATTGACTCATACTTCAGTTCTAGGTCAATGGAAAGTTGGCAATATACTCAATTCTCTTTTAAGTTTTGTTTATGGTATGGGCAGGGGCTAATGTATACAGTGATGTGCGGCATGCTGATGGTGGAGGAGCACATCATGGGTCTGCTCCACCACTTTCTACTTTATCCTATTGAAACAGGGTCTCTCACTGAATTTCCAAGTAAGGCTGTTGGCCAACAAGCCCCAGCAATTCTCCTCTGTCTGTGCATAGCAGGAAGTATTTGAAAAACAGCGCAGCTCAGCTCCAGCTAGCTCCCTGACCATGTTCCCGCTCTAGATTCCCACTTTATGTTCCCATACTAATGGTGGCAGAAGCACCAGCCCAAGAGTGCTGTCCCTGGCTCCATGAGACTTTATTGTGGCTGCTGTCTCTGCCATTCAGCTCTGTGGAATCTATGGCTCTAAGCATGACTCTTAGGCCAGCTCTGTCACCCTCATAATGTTTGGCTCAACCCCAGACAATATCCACTGTGCTCATGGTACCAGGCAGAATGAAGACTCTTAATGATTAAAGATTATCCAATGGATTTATATATCAGCAAATACTCAATACACAAGATGCCCACACAATTAGAATTGTTACCCAATATCTAACCTTTTGACATGAATAACTACCCAAGACTCCTAGAGACATGGATGTTTGCCTTGACCTTGCCTCTCTTCTGTTTCTTCCCAACCCCCAGCTCTGCCTACCTCTTTTCAATACAATGGCTGAGCTCTACTGCAAATATAATAGGCAGGAAATGTTCCTGAAATATCTGTGTCCCCAGTTCTGAGTGCATTTAGGTGAAGTTCTCATGCTTGCCCAGAAATTACTGCCCAGGACCTAGACTCTTACTTCATTTTTCTTTGAAAACTCCCTGTCTTCTACTGATATGGCCAGCAGTCCTTTCCAAATTTCCACCTCTACTCATCAATACAGTTTGCTTTTTAAGTGACAGGATGTTCCTGTGATGGTTGTGATCCACGTCGATTTGCAAGATGAAATTTAAGCTTCATTTTAATATATGAAGTGCTGACAGTATAAAACTTTATTTAACAACAATTTAGAGGTTGATATATGGTTAACATATGATGCAGCTCCTACAGTTGCCTGTGATGGCTTTGTAAGAATAGAGAGAGTAGTAAAGCCATGTACATATCCATGTCCGTCTGGGTTTATGTGATGTCCTGGACTACCACAGAATTCTTCTAGAAAAAAAAAAGGAGAGCAGATCCCTGGAGGCAGCTCTGCACTGAACCTCACAAAACCCGGCAGAAGTGGGGCACCCAGCAGCTCTGACCCAGGCAGTATCTCTGGTAAGGAGACAGCAACACTCACCCCAAACAGGGAGTAACTGGGACCCACCGAGACCCACTGAGACCCAGGGATTTACTCCTGGCCCGGAGCACCTGCTCCTTCCGGTCTGGGCCGGAGCTCCCAGCAGATCCCAGGCGGTAGCTCTACAACCAAATCCCCCGGAACCCAGGGGAAGCAGGGCTCCTAGGAGCTCTAACCCAAGCAGCTTCCTACGCAAGGAGGCAGCAACACTTGCCCCAAACCGGGAGTAACTGGGACCCACCGGGACCCAGGTACTCACTCCTGGACCCAGCACTGGTTCCTTCCGGTTTGGACCTGAGCGCGCAGCAGATCTCGGGCAGCAATATTGCAAACAATCTCACAGAACCCAGAGGAAGCGTAGCTCCAAGGAACTCCAACTCAAGCAGCTCCTTAAGCAAGGAGGCAGCAACACTTGCCCCAAACCGGAGTAACTGGGACCCACTGGGACCCAAGTACAAACTCCAGGCCCCAGCACTGGTTTCTTCCGGTTTGGGCCTGGGCGCTCAGCAGATCGGGCGGCAACTCTGCGCCCAATCTCACAGAACCCAGAGGAAGCGTGGCTCCCAGGAGCTCTAACTCCAGCAGCTTCTTAAGCAAGGAGGCAGCAACACCTGCCCCAAACAGGGAGTAACCAGGGCCCACAGGGATCCAGGAACTCACTCCTGGCCCAGAGCACTGATTCCTTCCGGTCCGGACCAAAGCACTGAGCAGATCCTGGGCCCTAGCTCGAACCTCAGCAGCGACACCCAACTTAAACAGTTCTGACACAACCAAGAGAACAGGAAAGACAGGTTCCAGCCAGAGACAGCACAGGTAGCACCAAGGAGATCCAGATGGCAAAAGGCAAGAGCAAGAATACAAGGGCCAGCAACCCAGAACACATGTCATCATCAGAACCTAGTTCTCCCACATTAAGTCCTGAACTCCCCATATCACCAGGAAAGCAAGAGTCAGACCTAAAATCACTTTTAATGATGATGATGGAGGACTTTAAGAAGGACATAAATAACATTCTCAAAGAATCCGAGGAGAACACAGGTAAACAGGTAAAAGCCCTTAAAGAATCACAAGAGAACACAACCAAACAGGTGAAGGATTTATACAAAACCATCCAGGACATAAAAATGGAAATAGAAACAATAAAGAAATCACAAAGGGAGACTACTCTGGAGATAGAAAACCTAAGAAAGAAATCAGGAGTCACAGACGCAAGCATTACCAACAGAATACAAGAGATAGAAGAGAGAATCTCAGGTGCAGAAGATACCATAGAAAATATTGACACAACTGTCAAGGAAAACGAAAAATGCAAAAAACTCTTAACACAAAACATCCAGGAAATCCAGGACAAAATGAGAAGACCAAACCTAAGGATAATAGGTATAGAAGAGAGTGAAGATTCACAACTTAAAGGGCCGGTAAATATCTTCAACAAAATCATAGAAGAAAACTTCCCTAACCTAAGGAACGAGATGCCCATAATCATTCAAGAAGCCCACAGAACACCAAATAGACTAGACCAGAAAAGAAATACCTCGCGTCACATAATAATCAAAACACAAAATGCACAAAACAAAGAAAGAATTTTAAAAGCAGTAAGAGAAAAAGGCCAAGTAACATATAAAGGCAGACCTATCAGAATTACACCAGACTTCTCACCAGAGACTATGAAAGCCAGAAGATCCTGGTCAGATGTCATGCAGACCCTAAGAGAACACAAATGCCAGCCCAGGCTACTATACCCAGCAAAACTCTCTATTACCATAGATGGACAAACCAAGATATTCCATGACAAAGCCAAATTTACACAATATCTTTCCACAAACCCAGCACTACAAAGAATAATAGCAGGAAAGACCCATTACAAGGAGAGCAATCATACCCTAGAAAGAGCAAGAAAGTAATCCACCTCCAACAAACCCAAAAGAAGATAGCCACACAAACAATGCCTCCCCTTTTAGCAAAAATAACAGGAAGCAACAGTCTCCTCTCCTTAATATCTCTTAATGTCAATGGACTCAATTCCCCAATAAAAAGACATAGACTAACAGACTGGATACGCAAACAGGATCCGACTTTTTGCTGCATACAGGAAACCCACCTCAGTGACAAGGACAGACACTACCTTAGAGTAAAAGGCTGGAAAACAATTTTTCAAGCAAATGGTCCTAGGAAACAAGCTGGAGTAGCCATACTAATATCGAATAAAATTGACTTTCAACTTAAAGATATAAAAAAGGATAAGGAAGGTCATTTCATATTTGTCAAAGGAAAAGTCAACCAACATGAACTCTCAATTCTGAACATCTATGCACCAAATGCAAGAGCACCCACTTTCATAAAAGAAGCCTTACTAAAGCTCAAAGCACATATTGCACCTCACACAATAATTGTGGGAGACTTCAATACCCCACTCTCAGCACTGGACAGATCAGGGAAACGGAAACTAGACAGAAGTACAGTGAAACTAACAGAAGTTTTAAACCAAATGGACTTAACAGATATCTATAGAACATTTCACCCAAAAACAAAAGAATATACCTTTTTCTCTGCACCACATGGTACCTTCTCCAAAATAGACCATATTATTGGTCACAAGACAGGCCTCAACAGATATAAAAAAATCGAAATAATCCCATGCATCCTATCAGATCACCATGGTCTAAAGCTGGTCTTCAATAACAACAAAGACAATGGAAAGCCCACACTCACATGGAAACTGAACAATACTCTACTCGTTGATAATGGGGTCAGGGAAGAAATAAAGAAAGAAATTAAAGACTTTTTAGAATTTAATGAAAATGAAGACACATCATACCAAAACCTATGGGACACACTGAAGGCAGTGCTAAGAGGAAAGCTTATAGCTCTAAGTGCATACAAAAAGAAACTGGAGAGAGAACACACTAGCAGCTTGACAACACACCTGAAAGCTCTAGAACAAAAAGAAGCAAAAACACCCAAGAGGAGTAGACGGCAGGAAATAATTAAACTCAGGGCTGAAATCAACCAAATAGAAACAAAGAGAACTATACAAAGAATCAATAAAACCAGGAGCTGGTTCTTTGAGAAAATCAACAAAATAGATAAACCCTTGGCCAGACTAATCAGAGGGCAGAGAGACAGTATCCAAATCAATAAAATCCAAACTGAAAAGGGTGACATAACAACAGAAACCGAGGAAATTCAACAAATCATCAGATCCTACTACAAAAGCCTATACTCAACAAAATTGGAAAATCTGGAAGAAATGGACAATTTCCTAGACAAGTATCAGTTACCAATGTTAAATCAGGATCAGATAAACCATCTTAACAGTCCCATAACTGCGAAAGAAATAGAAGCAGTCATTAAAGGTCTCCCCACCAAAAAAAGTCCAGGTCCAGATGGTTTTAGTGCAGAATTCTATCAAACCTTCAAGGAAGATCTAATACCAATTCTCTTCAAACTATTCCACAAAATAGAAACGGAAGGAACACTACCCAATTCATTCTATGAAGCCACAATTACGCTTATACCTAAACCACACAAAGACCCAACAAGAAAAGAGAACTTCAGACCAATCTCCCTTATGAATATCGATGCAAAAATACTGAATAAAATTCTCTCGAACCGAATCCAAGAACACATCAAAACACTTATCCACCATGATCAAGTAGGCTTTATCCCAGGAATGCAGGGTTGGTTCAATATACGGAAATCCATCAACGTAATCCACTACATAAATAAACTCAAAGAAAAAAACCACATGATCATATCTCTTGACGCTGAGAAAGCATTTGACAAAATTCAACACCCCTTCATGATAAAAGTCTTGGAAAGATCAGGAATTCAAGGCCCATACCTAAACATAGTAAAAGCAATATACAGCAAGCCAGTAGCTAACATCAAACTAAATGGAGAGAAACTTGAAGCAATCCCATTGAAATCAGGGACTAGACAAGGCTGCCCACTCTCCCCCTACCTGTTCAATATAGTTCTGGAAGTCCTAGCCAGAGCAATTAGGCAACAGAAGGAGATCAAAGGGATACAAATTGGAAAGGAAGAAGTCAAAGTTTCACTATTTGCAGATGACATGTTAGTATACTTAAGTGACCCCAAAACTTCCACCAGAGAGCTTCTAAACCTGATAAACAACTTTAGCAAAGTGGCTGGGTATAAAATTAACTCAAACAAATCATTAGCATTCCTCTACACAAAGGATAAACTGGCTGAGAAAGAAATTATGGAAATGACACCATTCACAATAGTCACAAATAGTATAAAATATCTTGGGGTGAATCTAACCAAGCAAGTAAAAGACCTGTATGACAAGAACTTCAACACCCTGAAGAAAGAAATCGAAGGAGATCTCAGAAGATGGAAAGATCTCCCATGCTCATGGATTGGAAGGATTAATATAGTAAAAATGGCTATCTTGCCAAAAGCAATCTACAGATTTAATGCAATCCCTATCAAAATTCCCACTCAATTCTTTACAGAGATAGAAAGAGCAATCTTAAAATTCATTTGGAATAACAAAAAACCCAGGATAGCGAAAACTACACTCAACAATAAAAGAACTTCTGGGGGAATCTCCATACCCGATTTCCAGCTGTACTACAAAGCAATAGTGATAAAAACAGCATGGTATTGGAACAGAGACAGTCAGGAGGATCAATGGAATAGAATAGAAGACCCTGAAATGAACCCCCATACCTATGGTCACTTGATCTTCGACAAAGGAGCTCAAACTATCCAGTGGAAAAAAGACAGCATTTTCAACAAATGGTGCTGGTCCAACTGGAGGTCAACTTGTAGAAGAATGCAAATTGATCCATACTTATCTCCTTGTACAAAGCTCAATTCCAAGTGGATCAAGGACCTCCACATAAAACCAGCTACACTGAAACTAATAGAAGAGAAAATAGGGAAAAGCCTTGATCATATGGGCACAGGGGAAAAGTTCCTGAACAGAACACCAATGGCGTATGCTCTAAGATCAAGAATTGACAAATGGGATCTCATAAAATTGCAAAGCTTCTGTAAAGCAAAGGATACGGTCAACAGGACAAAGCGGGAACCAACAGACTGGGAAAAGATTTCACCAACCTTACATCTGATAGAGGGCTAATATCCAAGGTATACAAAGAACTGAAGAAACTAGATTCCAGACCATCAAATAACCCTATTAAAAAATGGGGTAGAGAGTTGAACAAAGAACTCTCAACTGAGGAAACTCGAATGATTGAGAAACATCTAAAGAAGTGCTCAGCATCCCTAGTCATCAGGGAAATGCAAATGAAAACAACACTGAGATTCCACCTCACACCAGTCAGATTGGCTAAGATCCAAAACACAGGTGACAGCAGATGTTGGCGAGGATGTGGAGAAAGAGGAACACTCCTCCATTGTTGGTGGGATTGCAAGCTGGTACAACCACTATGGAAAGCAGTCTGGCGATACCTCAGAAAATTGAACATGGTGTTACCTGAGGACCCAGCTATACCCCTCCTGGGTATATACCCAGAAGATATTTCAACATGCAACAGGGCCACATGCTCCACTATGTTTATAGCGGCCTTATTCATAATAGCCAGAAGCTGGAAAGAACCCAGATGTCCTTCAACAGAAGAATGGATACAGAAAATGTGGTACATTTACACAATGGAGTACTACTCAGCCATCAAAAATAATGAGCTCATGAAATTCTTAGACAAATGGATGGAGCTAGAAAATATCATCCTGAGTGAGATGACCCAATCACAAAAGAACACACATGGTATGCACTCACTGATAAGTGGATATTAGCCCCAAAACGCACAATACCTAAGATGCAACGCATAAACCTCATGAAACTCAAGAAGAAGGAGGAAGACCAAAGTGAGGGTGCTTTTGTCCTTTTTAGAACGAGTATCAAAAGATTCAACCAGAGCTCCCAGGAGCTAAACCTCCAGCCTGAGAACAGACCGGCAAGCTGTCCTCTGAGAGGCTCTAACCAGCAGCTGACTCAGACAGATACAGACATCCAGAGCCAAACAGTGGATGGAGCTTGAGGACTCTTAAAGAAGAATAGGTGGAAGGATTGAGGGCCCTAAGGAGATAGGAACTGCACAGGAAGATCAACAGAGTAAATGAACCTGAACCCTTGGAGCTCTCAGAGACCAAATCACCAACCGTGGAGCATACCTAGTCTACACAGATCTACTTCCATGGGCTGAACCTAGGCCTCCCTGCACATATGTTGTAAATGTGCAGCTTGGTTTTCATGTAGGTCTCAAACATCTGGAGTGGGGGCTATCCCAAAACATGCAGCCTGTATATGGAGTATGGTCTTCTAAAAAAAAAAAAAAAAAACAGTTGTTCAGTTATTCATGGAATATTATTTTTTTTATATCTCTTGTATTCAGTTTGCAACTACTTCAATGAGAATTTTTGTATGTATATTCATGAGGGATATTGGACTATAATTTATATATTTTTTGTTGGGTCTACACTTGATTTCACTATTTCAATATTATTTGCTTTGTGAAGGAGCTTATTGTGGTTCTGAATTTTTTTAAACATAACTCAAAAAGTGTTGCTTGTTTGAAGGCCCTATAGAATTCTTGTATAAGTATATCTGACCCTTGGTATTTTGCTTGTTTGTTTATTTTCATTTTATTCTGTTTGAATGCTTTTTAAATTTTTTTTTGATTTGCTGAAAATAAAAATTAAAAAAAAAAAAAAAAAAAAAAAAAGGTAATGATAAGATATAAGTCCTAGACCTTAAGTCAAAACTGAGTCAAAATAAGCATTTTTTTTCTTTATCACTTACCCAGAAAATCCATACTTCTAGATTTGAGTTGCTATCACCATCTCCATTGCCTAGACTCAGGAAATGTCAAGACATCACTATTCATCAGAACTCTGATTTATTGCCTGGGTAAGTGGTAGAGAGTAGATATTTGTACCATGAGTAAACAGTTAAGTTAGACAATACTGGAGAGATGGAATAAGAAAATTACATCCAAGAACATTGATATTCACATAATGAGGGGCATTAGATTCAGATTTGATCTACCAAGACAAAATGTTCTGCTCAAACTGAAATACTCACACCACTCAAGTGTCAACAGGGATCTTTGTTTTTTGTAATTACAGTATAATTATGAAACAATGATGAGAATACTGTACATATAGATAAATTAAACAAAGAATTAGAGATAATGAAACATCAGTAAATATCTACTAAATGGCATAAATGCAATGGAAAACATTGTAGGAGGAATTTGTACTGAGGCATGACATAAAGTTGTTAGATTCAATATCTACATGAATGGACTCAGTTTTTTTAGCCCCCCAAAAAATTATTTTTAAAAGTACAGAATACACATGATACAGTCCAAAGAACTCACAAAGTGCAACAAGCTGAAGGGCCCAAGTGAGAACACCTCAATCCCACATGGGAGGGAGAAGAGAACAATCGCAGGAGGGAGAAGGAGGGAGGGACATAGGTGGGAAAGGAGATGGGGAGAGGAAGAGGGGAACATGATCAGGTATTGGATGGGGAGAAAGGTCTGAAGCTCTGAGGGCAAGCAGAAAGAATGGAAATAAACAACCTTAGGAGGTAGTGAGACCCTCAAGAATGTATCAAAGACCTGGTAGGTAAGGGCCTCTCAGGACTCAAAAGGAGGAACTTTAGATGAAATGCTCTACAGTGGGGAGAGGGAACTTGTAGAGCCCACCTCCAGCAGAAAGACATGTGAGAGATAGGATTGCCATCCCACAGTCAAAACTCTGACTCATAATTATTGCTATCTGAAAGAACTGTAGGGACAAAAATGGAGAAGAACCTGAGGAAAAGGAAGTCTAGTGACAGGTCCAAAGTAGAATCCAGCTCAAGGGGAGGCTCCAAGGCCTGACACTATTACTGAGGCTATGGAACGCTCACAAAAATGGACCTATCATGACTACCCTCTGAAAGACCTAACAAGCAGCTCAAAGAGTTAGATGCAGATATTTGCACCCAACTAATGAACAGAAGCTGCTGACCCCTGTCGCTGAGTTAGGGAAAAGCTGGAAGAAGCTGAGGAGCAGGGCAACCATGTAGGAGGACCAGCAGTCTCAATTAATCTGGACCCAGAGATTTCTCAGGGGACCTCTGAGTATTGAGCTACTGCCTAATCTCCCATGGAGGACTTCTCTGTGGTCCAGCCAAGGAGGCCCTCCAACTCAACCAAACTAGCTGACCCAGCCAAGCAAGTACAGTAACCAAGAATCTCCTACCTGTGGGGTGCTGTTGGGGCCTTCTTTCCCCTTCATAGTGTCTCAGTTCTGCTGTGGCTCTTGGCAAGCGGAGCCTCCAGCAGCTTCTCAGCCCAGCATCTGCCTGGTGCCTCATGGAGGGCACTCAATCAAATTTCCGAAGTTCTGCTCCCAGGAGCCACATCCAGCAGCCTGGAGTGGCAAACAGATGGAAATAACAACTCCAACCAACAGGACCCATGCCCGCGCCCACATACGAGCTAACCGCCCCACAGGTGGTGGAGGATGCGGACAGAGCCAGATCCAAGAGTACCCCTAGTGCTGCCCACAAAGAATCTCTCCACGGAACTCAAGGACAGAGAGTAACTCCAGTCTAGTTCAAATGAACGGGTAGGCCTCTTTCTGTCTCCCCTCCTTTCTCTTTCTCTTTCCATATGTTCCTGGCCAGCTTCTAACCTTTAACCTTTAACTACTATCTCCAGCTCAAAGGCAAGATGGTGGTAACTCCCTAGCCTCACCTCTCTGCCCTTCCCCTAGTTCCACAGTCAGGGCTCCTTTACAGCTTGCAGCTATCTTTCAGGCCACAGTGCCTGCTGTGACCCTCTTTCTAAGACTCTTTCCTTGGATGAGGGACTCCCCTTTCATTTTGAGACAGTTTCCTTCTGGAGGCTGGGAACCCTAGGCCAGACCTAAACAGACTGTTCTCTCTCTCTCTCTCTTTTTCTCTCTCTCTTTCTCTCATGAGCACCGGCTCCAAGCTCTAGTCCCCAGCGTGGCTCACCCAGGGGTCAGTCTTTTGAGCCTCCTACCAGCACAGGCTTCTCCCCTCCTCCTCTGTCATTTGTGGTCAGCTGCAGCCACTTAGTTCAGCCAGCATGCCTGAAGCAGCAGGGCTGATAACTAGCTTGTTCCCTTCCCCCCTTTGCCTCTTCAGTCATTTGTGGGTGGCTACAGCCACTTAGTTCAACTGGCTTGCCTAAAGCAGCAGGTCTGGGACACTGCTTGCTACCATAGCCACTCTGACTTCTCTCCTTGAGTGAAAATTTTCCCATTCATTTTGAGACAGTTTGTTTCTCATGGCTAAAAACTCCAGGCTGGGCCTAGAGGAACTGCACGCCACCTGCTAGCTTCTCCCAGGAGCTGCCGGCTCCAACTCAGCTTCCACGTATCTCCCCCATAGCTTAGTCTTTTACACAGTCTCTCACTCCTAGCTCTGACTCTCCTATCAAGCCTCTATGTTTCTTCCTTTAAGCTTTTCTTCAACATTGGCCTTTCTTTTCCTTCTCTACATTTAGGATTTACCATATAAGAAAAACAAACAAGGAATACAGGAGACCTCTCTGCTAGAGCACCCAGCCACCACAGTGACAGAACAGACACCACGTGGCAGGGGAGGCCCCTCCCCCACTACTTCTAAACCCGCCAAAGACAACAAAGAAGCACATCTGAGACCCTTAACCTAAGTTTTTAATGCTTTTTCTCTCTAACAGGAATACCTACAACAATGTTCATGCTTTTCAACCGAAAATTTTCTTCTTTTTATTTTAATGTTTCCTTTTCTCCCTAACACTCGTGATATATGTCCAAGAATTTTTTCAACCTTTTTGAGATTTCTTTAAGGTTCAAAAGTCATTTAATCTACTTCTACAGGTCAAATCAACTATGTTGATCACTATTTTTCAATCCTTAATTAACTAGTTTCCTTTTACAGACAAACTGTGGCTGCCAATCCCAGATACATAATTAACATGATGTTTTTCTTCCTCAGCCATCCAAAACAGACTCAAAGGTGCCTTCCAAGACTAAATTTCCTCAAACACCCTTACCTTTCTAAGATCATAATGACAGACCACGATGTGCTCCCAAGTAGGCTAATGCTGGCTACTCACCCTTTGCAGACATCTCCCTGCCAGGATGCTGCTCTCCTGTTGTGATCAATCTACAGATGCTCCCACAAATCCAGCAGAGACAACATCATCTCCTGGAACCTGTCTGGGATACCAAGCTGCTTTCCTTCAAACACCTTATTTGACTGAAGACTCCCGAGACACACGCTGAAATCCAGAGGCACACCCTGAGATCCAGAGACATGCACTGAGTCAGACAGACCTAGACCTTCCAGCTACAGATGAACTTTCTTGCCAAAGTCAAATAGCTACTAAATTTGAAAAAATGTCACATGTTAGTAAGAAAAACATAATGTCTATCTAGATTAATCAGATGTTATTACTCTCAAACTGTAATTAATTAGTTCAATGATACTTTGCCTTCCCAACCCCCATCCCCAACTCTCCTTACCCTGTGACTTAATTGTGCTACCCCCTACAGCCTATGTAGTGTTTTCTTTTGACTTCCTCATCCAAAATTTTCACTACAAGTGATACAGTCACTCCAGTGACACCCCTCCTTTTAAAAAAGTAAAGGGAGAAGTTGTGGGACCGTAAAGGATAGCTTGGTTTCTGATGGAGCACTGGCTAGAGATGACCAAAGACACTGCAAGGGATGCAATACATTTCACCACACTCCCAGACCCCAGGCCCCTGACAGGCAGCCAAAGACCTTCATTGATCTGTGCCTCTCAGTCACATAGGCCAAGGCCCCTAGGAGCCCATCCACAGGTAGAGGGCAAGACTACAGGCCTCAGGGCCTCAAGAGATCTACATACTAATGAGATAACTAAAGGCCAGAGGGCATAGCCAATTAAGAATTCCTTCCCAGACCCTCCTCCCCTCCTCTCTCCCTATTTAACTCAGGTCTGCCCTGAGTTTCAGGGGGTACAACCAGATTCATCTATCATCTGCTATGACAATTAAACCTTGTAAAACCATGGACTTAATCGTGTCTTTGGTGTTATTTAAAAATAAGAAAACGGCAGTGGCCAGAGGGTTCCAAGAAGAGAAGTTTATTTAGGCGGAGGGAAGAGAGAGGGAGAGCAGAGAAAGGTGGAGGCCAGCCATGACCACGTGGAGGGGGGAGAGGAGAGGGAAAGGGGAGAGGGGAACCTGCAGGCTTGGGTCACAGGAGTAAGAGAGCAAGGGGGCCAGAGAGCAAGAGAGGAAGAGAGAGAGGAGGGGCCAGACAGCCCCTCTTATAATAGTGGGCAGGACTACCTGGCCGTTCCCAGGTAGCTTTGGGGAGGAGCATACCTAGCTGTTGCCAGGTAACTGTGGAGGTGGAGTTTAACAGAATGCTAACATTTGGGGCTCTGCTGTTGGGAACTGTGGAGAAGGCCTCTAACTAAGGAGCCAAGCCACCATCTAATCTCCTGCTGATGATTTCTCTGCTTTCCACAGAGGAAGCCAGCCAACTCAACCAAGCTAGCCGACTTAGCCAAGCAAGTGCAGTAACCAAGAGTCTCTGATTGAGATGAGGCACTGTTGGGGCCTCATCTCCCCTTGCTGCTTCTCAGTTCTTCCACAGCTCTAGGCAGCAACTGAGAGCCCCAGAACTGAGACCAGTAGCCCTACCCCCGGAAGGACTTTCAGGCTGAGATCACTCCACATCTGGGCGGAGCCCCAAGTGGTCTCTCAGCCTAGTGTCTGCCTGGTGAGTGTGGAGGGAACTCAGTCAAATTTCAGCGCTTCTGCTCCCCGTGGGAATCACAACTCTGACCAACAGGACCTATGCCCGCCCACGCTCGAGCTATTATCCCTGCCGGCATCCTCATGGAGATGAGTTGGGCAAGAGGTATGGAATGTGGAACAGTCATAGGGTGGACCAGTAGGGGGATATAATCAGGAGTGTAAAGAAAAATAAAAGATTAAATAAAATTTTTAAAAATGCATGCAGAATTTAATTGTAAAAGTCTAATTAGTTTTAGACTAGTGCTATAAACCTTAGGAGCAAAGATAAATATTTCAGCTAATTTCTCTATGTAGTATTAATAAAAGTGTGGAGAGGATTCTCAAATTGAATGTTATGAAGTCATTTGCAAAGTACATTAAGTCAGTTCTTCTATGAAATGAAGTGTATTTTACAGAGAAGAGACTTCACAAGAGTTGACATTTCTCTCATGAAGAACATGGCTCTTGTGGCTTCATTAGGAGTTCTTGAAACAATCTGAACTTTAGACCTTTCAGTCTGCCAGCTGAGCACACTGACACATAGTAACTGATGCCTAATAGCACCTTGGGATACCAAGACACAGCTGAGCACACTGACACATAGTAACTGATGCCTAATAGCACCTTTCAGTCTGCCAGCTGAGCACACTGACACATAGTAACTGATGCCTAAAAGCACCTTGGGATACCAAGACACAGAAACATTTCTCCTGTCCCAACCTGGCTAAGCAACAGCATATGAAAAAACCTGCTTAATATTATGCCATTTCTTCTCTTCCCCAAATTCACTAAGAGAACTGTGCTCTGCAATAAATTATTCTATAAATAAACAAATATAAATAAATAAATAGATAAATGTATGAGAAAAGGTCATGGAGAAATATAAATGTTTTTTATGAGGTTCCTAAGTATGTGAACAAATTGGTGTCTAATTCTTGGACATTCTTTTGAGTTCTTTTCCTTCTATTGGTTTGTCTTGTCCAACTTTGATGTGATGGTTTTATCCTACCATATTTTATTTTGTTATTCTTTGATGAATGAATGAATGAAAACCTAGCTACTAGGGTAAATGCTAATAACTGAACTGACATTTATACCTGTTGAAGGAGGGAAACACAGTTTATCCAATGGAGTGACACCAGGTATGTTAACCACACCAAGATAGACTTCATGTTGAGGATAAGTTGATCAATATATACTGAACTCTATAGTGTGTGTGTGTGTGTGTGTGTGTGTATGTGTATGTGTAGGTATATGCACATGCTTTTATTTGATTATAGTTTGGTGGGATTTATTTTTGATGTTCTTTGGATTTTTCATTTGTTTTCATTTTGGTGGGTTTTGTTGTTATATTGAGGTTTTGTTTGTATAATGAGTAAGAATGAGTATAATGGGCAGTGGGGAATAGGATCAGAAAGGACTTGGGAGAGGGGAGAAATATGAACAAAATATATTTACATTTAAAAAATTGCTTTAAATAATAAAAATAAATATAACTAGGAGAAATTATTTGCTATTTTTCATGATTATTTTTAAGGCAACAGAGAAAAAGCCAAGAAAACAATGACATTTCTTCTAATAATTGAAGTAATAAAATCCTGACATTTGCTTCCTAATATATTTATAATTTTATTTTTATAATTTCACATTTATGAGGTGTATAGACATGTATGAAAGATATCATTACTACTAAGGTAATTTAATAAAAAAGGATGTTAACATTCATTCCTGGCATATTGGTTGCTAAAATTGTATTAAAATGATTAAACTCATTGAAACAAGTTATATTAAATTACCTTCCATGTTAAGTACCAAAGATGTCCTTTCTATCTAGATTTATATGGTATGTTAATTTCTAAGAATTCTCACAGGTTTGAGCCTTAATTGTAAGCTTGTGATTGGAGGACTTTTTGTAAGTAGAAAGTGACATGTCATCATCTGTTACACTACTCAGAGAGTGTGAGGATGGTGTCCACCCATGGAAAGCCATGCTTAGAAGCATAGTTTATCAGCAGAGGAAGTGGAGGGTAGAGGATGTGTTCAGATGAGAGCCCCCAAAAAGACAGACTTTGACACAGTCTTTACCATTCATTTATCTTTCTACTAATTTTTTAACTTATTTGAGCCTCTATATTAATGAATGAAGACTGACGGATTTAACAAGAATCATGTCTGCTAATACAATTGTAATAGATTTTGAACAAATAAAATCTTTCTTGGACACTGTGTATAAATCAAGTATGCAGTGACCAGTGATGGGAGGGAAAGTTGTAGACAGTTTGAATTTATATACCCTCTGTTTTTCCTCTTCCTGGGAGGAGAGTGATCCAAAGGAACCTTGGAGAAAACACAAAAATCTATTTAGGGTTGAAAGCAGGAAAGAGACATTGCTTGTAATGTTAACATGGAACAAATCTTCATAAAACATTAAATATCAGAATATATCTGCTTGTATTTTACAGACAAATTTTCCCTCAAGACTGAAGTCTCAAAGTCAATAGTGGGCAAGTATAGCCATGTGGTATGAGTGGTGATGTTGCAGAGACACTTACGCCCCTTCTTTTGGCTAACAGAAAATTGAAATGATGGAGCAAGAAATTGGAATTTCTCAAAGAATCTCATAGGTGAAAGAAAATCCCAGGAGTCTGATGTTAACCAAAGATACACTTTTTGCAGGAAAGAGATTTCACACCTGCTCTGACAACTTGTCAGATCACCTTGCAGGAGAAGTTAGAGTAGAGACAACCATGTTTAATGAGGCCACGTCTTGACCAGAGCTGCTTAGTTGTACAAATCTTGTGCCTCAATTTAAACTAAACCTCATGTACTAAAGATGGGCATATGAAATCAATAGATCACCATATTTATCCTCTCAATGTGACCATGTTGAATAAATCTCTATTTTATCACTATACCATTGTTATTTTAAAGTATTTATTTTTATACCTCCTTAATATTAAAGATAAAATAAAAGCAAGATAACAGGAATCAAAACAGAGATAAAATTCTGATTTCTTGTCAAAATTTTTACTGCAGATTATAAGAACTGAGTTCCTTACTTTGTCTTCAGAAGAGTATCTGGACTGGCAGTGACTACCATCCTACTGGGATGTTATGTAGTAATAGAAGAAACTCTAAATGCCTTATCAAGTTAATAACATACACAAAAGTTAAAGGAAGAGATAGGCAAACTATAACAGTGCCTAGGTCCAAGACAAAGTTAGAAGATCAGGAAAATCATTTGACATTGTTATCATGAAGTAAATTTTGAAGCCAGAATTCAGAGTAATGGAGAAAAAAATAAAGAAAAAAAAGCAGTAAAAGACTCAGTTGTTTGCTTAATGAATTATAATTCATTAAGGTCATGAAGTAGTAGGCTGCAGAGAAGTCAGTGCTCTTACCTCACAAAATCAGTAACAAAGGAAACAGCTTATATTGTCTTTGTGGCTGAAATGATTCCTAAACAAATCTGAGAGTCTTAATTGTCCCCTCTCCCAGTTATCACTGATCATTAATAAGTAGCTTAATTGGATGTGCCAATAGAAAATTCTGTAAACATAGAATGCCACCACTTAAACAGGGTTGGTAATGAAGATGAGGATGTGAAGGGTGCCATTCTCAGCAGAGGGTGACCTTGGGTTTCCCCATATAGAATGTCAATGTTCTTTGTGTCTCAAAGTAAGAAATAAATAAGGAAGAGGAATGAGAATATGGATTTATTAAAAGAGAGAATAAAATAAAACATAGATTCCCTGGAATGGGAGTAGGCCTGGGCAAACACCATGGCTTCTATTTGGGGATCCTACTTATAAATTTAAGGAGAAAGAAGGGGCTACCTCCAGGGCAGAGTAATGTGTGGATATGTACTTTGATTGACATATGGGCTGGTACTCAACTTCAGATCATCTTCACAAGTACATCCTATGTATCCTATTTAATTTAAGCATAGATAAACACCCACATCATACATATACATGAGATGGTAAATAGGTCAGTCTCTTCAAGGAGAGAATCACCCTCACTGTTCTTGACAGTACAGGATAAAATTTTATGTTTCTTTTAACAGCAAGCTCCAGATCCCAAATTATCCACAGAAAGAGGGTCTGTGTATTGCCCTACCCAGAAGGTCATATTCCTCCAACAGGAGTTGCCTCAGGTCACTGAAGTGTTTGTAGCTTTACAAACACTTAAGATCTTATCAAGATCTTAAAACTAAAACTGCAGTTTCTTGTTACATTGATGTAGATAGCCCCAGCCCTTGTATTTTGATCCTAGTTCCACTTTCCTGGGAGGGGCTGCAGAGGATGATTGAATCTGTACACAGGTGACGTCTTGTGAACCTTCTGTACAATTAAACTTGTAAAATAAAGGCTAGAGCCAGTGATTGGGCAGTAGAAGGGGAGGCAGAGAAAAAGGCTTAGGGGAGGAGAGAGTAGAAGGAAGTCGATGGAGGAGAAGGAAGTTGGTGGATGAAGGTGAAGGAACAGGAAGCCAACAACGGAGAAGCCAGAGGTAGAAGGACAAGCACTCGGCCCGGATAAGTTATAAGTTATGAGGGATCTCATAGCTGGGGAATAGAGTAGTGTAATTGTAAATCTGCCCAATCTAAGCTTGAAATTTATACCATAATTATTGAGTTGTGTTTTCTTTTACTGGTCTTATTTGGGTCGGAGATTTTCAGCAACATTACATTAATTCTAAAATTTGAAGAATTTGAAGTACTCACTCCTCACTCTGAATTTAAGAATTTCAAATGTGCATAACCCAAACTCATGCACTACATTCAAATCTCTTCTGTTATGAGGTTTGTTATGAGCTACAAAGTGCACATAAATTCCGTATTTCTGTGATCCTGTGGTCCCTCATTGATCCAACCTTACAGAAATTTGTCTGGGTCTTTTGAAAAGGCATATTTTCAATCATAACATATATTTTACTCTGTAAATTAAATATGATACAATAGTCTCAAAAGAAGTAAAAGTAGTTTGCACAAAATATGTTCCTTTCCCAAGAAGTTAAATGTGAAAGGCTGATTTTTTTCCTGCAATAACCCACGTGACTGATTTCATGATTGATGTATATGCCTTTCCAACATATAGACTTGACTACCTTGGTGGCAAAATAGAAAATAAAATTAAAATAAAAATCTCCATTGCACTAAAGTGTAAAAGTCTCTTTAATGTGAGAATATCCTAGAAACTCAATGGGCACTTAAACCACATGGACCAGTGATTTTTGGCTTGTAGAATCATGATAAAAAAATGAAATTCAGTGACTACATACAGAGGGTGAGATTTAGAGAGAAATGTATTATAATAGTTGGATGCTAGAAAGAGAGAGAGAGACAGAGACAGAGAGACAGAGATAGAGTCTTGCTGTTTGAGTTTGGAAATCAGTTACATGGCTAAACAAGTATCTATGTGGTGTGGAGGGGAGAATAAGAGGAAAACGTAAAATTACTCAGTTTTGCACTTCCCTACTTAAGGTTGCAGTCTACAGTGTCCAGATAGGTACTCTGAGCTCTGCAAAAATAGATAACTCCTTTTTTTTTTTTTTCTTTTTTTTAGCTAGGCTTCTTCTCCAATGTATCTAGAGCCCAATCCAGTCTCCTACCTGAGGAATGTCACATAGTCCTTGGCAAACCTCCAAGTTCAACTTCCTCTTTTTCACCCAGCAAGTACCTGGTATGCTAGGAATGAGTCTCCACATAAATGAGGCATGTACAGTCCTTTAAAGTATAGCCAAAGATTTCATTCACCCTCAAAATGCCTTCCCACTCTCCAAGGTTTGTGTACGTATATGGCATTAGTAATCTCAATTAAAGTGTATGTGCACCCCTCCCCAGATTTATTCCCAGCCAGACAAGGCTCCTGCTGACCCCACCCATTCAGGACTCGTCTTTATCTTTCCAGCCTAGTGTGCAGGGTATCTGGATACCCTGAAGAAGGAAATGGAAGAGGGAGAACCACAGGTGAACCTAGTTTGTATACCATAGCTCAAAACATCACAAAAATCATACTGAGGTTCTAGCTAGCATCTAAAAGAAAAACAGAGAAGAAAAAGGTAAAGTTCTGCCTTTTTTAATCATGACTCAGAAAAGCAAAAAGACCCACCAGAACCCCATGGTGGCTCATAGGACGTTGGAAATCTATGATGAAAAGTATTTTGTGTTATTAAAGAAATAACCATCTCTTCTTTCTCTTTTCTGTGGTTTCAGGTGAACCCACCTTTCTCTATGATGGTATCTTGGCCAAGTGACTGGTCTGCCCAACTGAATTAACTCTAAGGGAGAAGATAATGTCATGTCTCCACATAGAGTTCAATTTCATTCTTTTAGCAGGAAACAAAAGCTTTCCCTACATAGATCTTCAATGCTATTGTAATAGCTCATCTTAGCTGAGAAACCAGGACAGCTTAGAAATATCTCTGCCTCATTTTCAGTCTGGAACAGTGTCCAAATATAAAACTTTAACAGTTATCAGAGATAAGAATAAGGGTGTGTGTGTGTGTGTGTGTGTGTGTGTGTGTGTGTGTGTGTGTGTAGAACAGCAGATCAGCCTTAGACATTGTGCTTCAGGCACCATCTACCTGTCCTGTTGCACTTCTTTAAATCAGAGGGATGTTCAGGTCTCCTCCTTCTACTGTAGTACTGGAATTACAGGCACACTCAGAAAAACCCAGCTTTTCATAAGAGTTCCAGGGATCAAACTTAAGTTCTCATGTTATTACTAAAACAATGGGCTAATTAAAGAAACAAGGAATCCTTCATCTAGAAGCAAAAGGATGCAATCATGAGAACATGTGCAAGTGTACAGAGTCCATTCGAAGTACAGACACATACAAGTCCATGAAACTACCAAACCACAAATAAAAACAAGAGAGGGGAAGAAAGGAAAAAACATGACCTCTGGTTCAAATAACCCTCTGGTAGAAACCAGAAGAAACTTTTTGAATGGCATAAACCTGTGACTAGGAACTCAAGGAGCCTGTAGGGTTTCGAAATGTAGAAAGACAAGTCTCCCCAAGATCTGATTCCCAGTTAGATCAGTCAGTTCTCTGTGTGGCGTGAAAGTTCTAAAAGGAAGAGAAAGACTTGGAAAAAGCAGGGTCAACCAAATTTTTAAAACCCAAAACAATGGCCACACCACATAAAGCACTAAGGAGAATAATTAACTGTCTTCAATCTTTCCTTCCAGGTGGTTGACATGAATATAGTGAAATTGTTTCAATTCTTGTTATTCCTTTAAAAAAGAAAAGATTCAGCTTTTATTTAGAGGAATGTGGAATCTTTTAAAGAGGAAAAAAAGCATTAATATATTTCAGTTTCTATTCCAAAGGAAAAGAAATGGCCTAATTAATAAACACACTAACCACAGAACTAGGAATAACCCAGACTGGCTAACAACTGTTTCTTCCCAAGCTGCTGTGTTAATTATCTGAAAAGGTAAATATTGATTATTCAACAAGATTTCCCTCCAGAGTCTTTAAGGTAAATGTATAAGTCTTTGTCGTAGCAATATCGTCTAGAAGACAAAGCTGAGTGTAGAAGTTTGCCCTGGTTCTTCCTCCCAACCGGACGTTCTGAGAAATAAGGCTCAGACTCAAAATATGTTTATAAATACTTTGGCCATATAGTTAGGTTCTTCTCTGATAACTTTTTATAACTCACTTTAACCTACATTCTGCCACCTGGTTACCTATGCTCAGGTATTATGGGTCTTTCTTATCACATCTTTCTGGTTGATTCTTTCCTGCTGGGCTCTATCCTAGAATCCAGATGTCCCACCTACTATTCTACCCTTTCCTATAGGTCATGGGTTTTTAAATTGACATGTGATGCAACCATATAATACACAAGCTATTCTCTCTACAGCTGAGTGTGGGGCAGTTAGCTCTCACATAGGGGAGGGCGTGGATCCTCCACCCTGTTGGGTGGAATTGTGGATCCCACAGCTCCGGGAGCAGAAGCACAAGCACGAGGATTTGGCTGAGTTCACTCCAGTTGGCACCAGGTGGATGCTGTGGGGCTCCACCTGGGCCTGGGGAGACCTCAGTCTGAGGTCCTGCAAGGGCAGGGCTTCTGAGAGAGGGTCTCCAGGCTGTCAGCTGACCCAGAGGCCAGTGGTCTCTGTCTTTGGGCCTGCAGATGCCAACAAGAGCTGTGGAAGAACAGAGACTGGGGGTGTACGGGCTGGACTGGCCCACAGCCAAGAGAGATGAGGGGAAGGAAGCCCAACAATATCCAACGGGTTGAGACTCTTTGTTACTGTCACTTGCTTGGTTGGCTCGGCTAGCTTGGTTGAGTTGGCAGGCCTTCATGGTGGGAAGGTAGAGAAGTCTTCTGGTGAGAGATTAAACAACGGCTCAGTAGTCAAAGGCCTTCTCCATGGTTCCCCACAGCAGGCCCCAAAGACACAAGGAAGTCTATGGTTTAAAAGGTTTATTGTCATGGCAGAAAGTGGATGAATCTGGATGTACCCCCATACCACCAGGATGAGCTGTTGGTTAAATACCTTTTGTAAGGAGGAGGGTCTAGGAAGGAATACTTAATTGGCTATGCCCTCTGGCCTTCAGGTATCTCATTAATATGGAAACCTCTCGAGGCTGAGGCCTGTTGTCATGCCCTCTACCTGTGCTAGATGACACAAACCTCTTTGGTAGGGGCTGGTAGGGGCACTGTCCTACATGACTGAAAGATGTAGATCAATGGAGGTCTTTGGCTGCATGTCAAGAGCTAGGAGTGTGAAAGAGCAGCAAAACATATTCCATCAACTCGCAGGATCTCTGGCCATTTCTAGCCAGTGCTCTACCAGAAACCAAGCTGTCCTTTTCACAGTCCACTAGCTGAGGGTCAGTTAGTAGCTGCAAGAAAAATATACATTATAGACAATGTTCAGGACACATATCTGTTCCTTTATTCTCCAATATTATGTACAGTTGAGGAGCACTATTCTGAGCCTGCTTACCTTGAAACCCTTCAACCAGCTCTGCTCAAGCCCCTAGAGAAGTCTTTGGGTCTCTTCTTGTATGAAAACAAAAAGTAACATTTCCCATGTTGTAAACAGGGATCACACTACTTTGGAAACAGGAGGGAGTCGAGGGCAGATGGACAAATTTTTCCTTGCCCTTGGACCATGCTGATCACACACTGCTACATAATGAACAAGTTCCAAGTCCAGCCTCTTATTGTTCCAAATCATGTTTCTGGAACTATAGATAATTGCTGTGTTTACAAATCTCTCACATAATGCTAGGAAAAGATCTTACAATTTTAGGTAATTTATTAGCCAAAGTGTATGTATATAGCCTATGTGAATCAAGATCCTCTCTAGAAAATAGATTTGCACATACTTTCAACTTTATAAAATATTTTTATGAAAAAAATTAGAATTTATTAAATTTTAAAATTGAGTTATAAAGCATTATGACTTAAAATGTTAATACATATTAATGATGCATTAGTTTTTTTTTTCAGAAAAACTATTCTGAAAATATAAAAATATTTAAAAATTTCAATATCTTGTTTTTTTAACATTGTAAAATCCTTACATTCACATTGTGTAAATAACATTATGTTAGTATTTTTTTATTCCTTGCATCATATAATCCTGACTGAAACAGAAAGCATCTTAGAGCTGAAAAAAAGCATATCATCTGAGGAGAAATGTACTAAAACCCTAAAGTAATGATCTGGTTAACTTTTCCAAAACAAACAAACAATACAATTAAGAGGTATCTTTTGCGAATGAATTACATAACATCTTAAAGCACAATATTGTAAAATCTTCATTTTTGAACTTCAAAATGATCGATAAATACACTAAATTTGCATGATTGTTCTAGGTCAGCAACAAGGACATAGTTTCACTGTGGTATTCTGATGCTCATGTGTCATCCTCCTTTTTATCTGATTTGAATTTTTTTCATTGCATGAACACTATAGAGAATTCTGTTTACATCCACAATTTTCCAAATAATAGAAGACAATGAAACCTGCAATTGTATCCGAAGTCAAAGAGATTGCTTTTCTTTTCTATTACATGTGTTACAACCTGTATGTTTTCTGGCCAATATAGTGTCAGTGACTAAAGATACCTCAGTTACACACACACCACTAGACACAAAACCATTTGCACTCAACTGCAAGCACAATGGCTAGACAGGTAATAATGAAAGAATATCCAAAACTGTAGTTTTAAATAAATATAAATATCCACTGATACAATATACATGAGTAATGTTTGTGGTGCATTATCTTTTGTACATTACTATCTTTTACATGTATTTATTACATTATATAATTTTATTAATATACAATTATTACTACAATATTACATAACATAATAGAAAATCCTAGATTTTTATAGAAATCCCACAAACCCTGTAGAACCAAATACATGAATCTGAAATCATACAAGAAATAAGGTATTAACTTGGGATTGGACAAATGGCTCAGTGGTTAACAGCATGTGATAGTTTGTTTTTGTTTTTTGTTTGTGTGTTTGATTTCAGATAACCTGCTTTCAGTTATCAGCACCCACACCTTGGGGCTCCAAGGAACCCAGTGTCCAGTCCCTGCCTTCCCTAGGCAGTTGCACACATACACACTAGTACCCACACTTATTCCCAAATGCTTTCTAAAATATAAAGTAACAAACTGGTTACTACCTAGATAAAGAACTAAAAACATTATTTATTAACTATTTCTACTGCTTATTATGGGTTTGGCTTAGGATTTTTTTCAGCTAGAAAAGTTAATTAGAAAAGTTAAAGCATGTGCCTTTTAAATATGTCATTTAGAATAGTATGTCATTACCCAAGTTTGTTCATATAATTGTACCACTTACATTAATCATAAAAATATAGTTTGCATATAAAGAAACTGATATGGAGAAATTACAGTGTGTTTGTCACACCTGGCAAGAACTGGAATATTCCAGTTTTCTATTTCTAAAACTGTCAATTCACAAGAAAGATTAGAAAAAAAAAAACTATAAACATAGACTTGGATGTTAAACCTTACTCAAAAATTCAAGAAATGAGAAATGTAAACCACGGGGTTGGTGCAGAAGCTCAGCCAGTTGTGGCCGATGACCTGAGTTTGATTCCTAGATTCAAGTAGTACAGGACAAGAACCGATTCCCACAAGTTGTCTTCTGACCACTGTTGCATCTTGCTACTAAGATTGTAGTCTACAATGTGTGGACAGCTTTCCTGAGATCAGTGCAAAATGAAGAATTCCCTTTTCTTAGCATGATTTCTTCTGCTCTGCCTGATCAGGGGAGTCCAATCTAGTTTTCTGCCATTTTACCCCTTGCTCAAGTGTCTGCAGAGGAACTCAGGACCACTCAGTGATTGCTCCAAGCCAGTCAGTGGCCTGTGCTGTGAGATTTGCTGACCAGTCCCCAGTGGCTGGCTGTGTGCTCCAGTCTTCTGTAGGGAAATGCTATGTGGGCACAGAGGACACCTGCACACCATCAGCCACCTCTGGTGGAGTAGCACTGAACTCAGAACCTGATGTAGTCCATTTGCCTTGAAATTCCTTCCTTGGTCACAGCCTTCTTAGCATCAGCCTGTTCCTCCTTCTCAAACTCCTCTGGATCTCTATAGAAGTGAAGATCAGGCATAATTCATTATGAGTGCTCACAGGAGATAGTACTGTGCATACATAGTACTTTCCAGACCAGCATCATCTCATCATACCCACTGATTGAACTCCCTTGTTGCAAAGAATGGCAATGTCCACATAACGCAGATGAGATTCTGTTACACAGAGCAATGGTGGGCATGGTGACATAAGAGGCCTCTGTAAGGAGCTAGTGGTCAGCCCTGGAATCAGTCACCACTAGAAGCCATGGCTCTCTGAAGGCTGCATGGATCTGGTTAGTGAAGGTCCCAGGTGTGAAACTACCAGCAATTGGAATGGCGGCAGCAAACTTCAGCACAGCTCATTGGCAAGTGTTTCTGGAGGAGATGACTCAGACATCAGCAGGATTTGCAGTGGCAGCGATAGCCCAAGCTGCAAGCAACAGCTTCTCCAGATCTTCAGATTTATGATATAGATATCTGTTACTTTTCCTTTTGTAGAGGTACTGATTCATCTGAAAGTCAATGTTTGTGCCACCTAAGTGGGTTCCTGTGGCAAGAAATTTGAGAACATCCTCTTTCTTCATCTGCAAGACAAAACTAGTTCTTGACATTGTGAAGGTTTAATATTAAGTTACTAGGTGAACAATACCATATGGATCTGTCCCTGGGGGACAGAGTAGACTACAACCTTAGTAGCAAGGTGCAACAGACCTCCATATGTGTGGTGTGGCATTTATACACTGACAATATATATAGAGATGTTTGTGTGTGTGTGTGTGTGTGTGTGTGTGTGTGTGTGTGTGTGTGTGTAGCTGCATGCCAAAAATCAAAAAATAAATAAATGTAAAATAGTGAAATGCAAATCAAACCAACACCAAGAGCCTGTTTCTCACCCAGCAGATGTCAAACCTAAAGAAAAGGGCTGTGAGGACAAAGGCTCCTCTACAAATCAGTGTTGGAAAGGAAATAATCCAATCCTTGGAAGATGAGATTTAGGAAGATCTAAAATAACTAAATATGTACTTATATCTTAAACTCTGTGACACAATTACTAAGTATTTTTTGAAGCTACACCTCTAAAAATATGACAAGAAGAAAGATCATGTACTACCATTGAAAAATTCAGCAATTATCAGGTGTTGTGGTGCTTCTAATCACATGGGAGGCAGATCCTTATGAGTTCTAGGCTAGCTGGTGAAACCCTATCTCAGAATAACACGAATCATGCGTTTACCTGCAAGAAAGTGTTTGAAAGGATTATGGAGAGACCACATGATGGTAATATCTTTATTGAAAAATTTGGAAAATGGAGTATTAGAGAATTGTTAAGTACAGTGCTACCTGTGAAAATTATAATATTTGTGGAAGGCTTAAACATGCTGAAAATGTATAACTTGCAATTATTTTCTCATTCTTAGCAAATATTCCTTTAAAAATTCTTTTTTTTTCTTTTTTCTTTTTATTCTTTAATCCTTTTTACAGTCAAGACTTCATCCCCTCCAGTCTGCCCATCCCCCCACAGCTCCCCAGCCCATACCTCCCCCCTCAACTCGTGCCCTGTCTCCATGATGATGTTCCCCACTCCACCAGGCCTCTCCACTTCTTGAGGCCTCATGTCTCTCGAGGGTTAGGTGCATCTTCTCTCTCTGAGGCCCAATCAGGCAGTCTGCTGCTGGCTATGTGTCAGCTAGTGTATGCTGCTTGGTTGGGGCTCAGTGTCAGAGATCTCAGAGATCCAGGTGAGTTGAGACTGCTGGTCTTTCCATGGGGCTGTCCCCGTAATTCTTTATATTTGTGTTTTCCTTTTTATAAAAGTTTTCCTCATTTGCATACATTTCTGGCTATGTAAAATCTGTGTTAGTTTTTTTAGAACTGTGAATTTTGATGTACAAATAAAGAGCAAGCTGATCTAATATTTAAGTGCTTTCTCATCAAAACAATTACTTTTCTGATAGTATCTCTCTGAGGTAACAGCTCTCCAATCCACTAAGGAGCAGAGTCAGCAGTGGGCCTTGAATAAAAAGAGATGCTGTTACAATTCCAGATCCTTCATGGTGCTCAGGAATCTTCATCTTCTGACAGCCCTGGGCTAGTGCTCCTCTTCCTTGACAGTCTGTCTATAGGGAAGGAGCAAAATGTTGGTGCCTTTTATGTTTGATTTAGAGTTTTGTTGTTGTTATTATTAGTAACTCCTGGAGTTTGACCATTTGTTCAGAAGTGTTCGCCAAAATTTTGAGGAGTGGCTTTAAGGAATTGTAAAGGAGCAGGATTGGGGCTCTGCTTGTCTCACACAACAGTGCAGTGTGGTAGCACCTGGACTTAGATTTTCCAGAGTAATTGACTGCTAACTGCTGTCTACTTACAGTCTGTGATTCAGTGAGATTCTTAATTTCAACATCTGGTTTCCCTTCTAAGAGCTGTGCACAGCTTTCCTTTTACAATATTATGAAGATACAAAATATAGGATGTTCTTATAAACTTGCATTATGGTTCTGCATATGATCTATGTGTAATTTGTCTCCATGTATTATAAAGTCTGATCTGATATTTGAGCAGCATTACTTTGGCTCGTTGATAACTACCTATTTATACCTCCATCAATGCATTTATCTTTTTATGTTGCCATATTCCCTGTTAATTAAAACAATGTCTGAGTTCACTTATTTTGATGCCAGTGTCACTGTCAAGTAGCTAGTAGAAAGTGTGAACCAGAGTTACATGAAGAAACTAAAGTACTTTAAAAAGAACTTGGCTAAGACAAAACAGGAGTTCTATACTCCCTTATAAGACAGACGAATAGTTTTATTCCATATGATCTGACATAAACATTTACATCTGTTAAACATATATCTTTTAAGAACTCTGGCAAAATCAGATATGGCTCACAAATAATTTATTATTATACATTTGCCTTATTTTCTGGTACATATTGTATACTATTATTTCCAAAAACATATCAAGTAAAATCATATTTATTTTAGATAAATACATGCTGCATGTTTTCAATAACATGAAAGAAGTTACCGCAATAATTTCAAATCTGCATATGGTTGAGGAAAAATGCCAAAGATGGGAAAGAGCCTTGCTATGGATGGTGTGTTTCCTGAGCTCCAACAGCGTCCTGCATTACTGCAGATATTCACTCATACCTCTTCAACAAAGCCACTAGTAATTCTTTGTCTAGCTCCATAGTCTATAAAAGATGAGTATGCAAGAGTGGTACCAAATTGACTTCTAACTCCTGATATAACATTATAAACATAACTCAATTCTAAGCAATACTCAGATCTGCAATGAAAAGTGAGGAGTTTATGTCAGCTCATGGGAATCTTCTATCCTTTTTTATATATCTCCAGAGCAAAATAACAAATACTGTATTTCCACACAACATATCAGGCTTGCCACATTATTTTAGTTTATCTCATCTACTATATGTACTTTATATTCTTGACTTGAGGATCAGATGGCTTTCACAGGGTTTTGATTGAGAATAATTTTGGTAAGTCTTAATTCAACATACACACAGAGAGAAAGGAATGAAAAAGGGAGAGAGGGAAAGCGGAAAAGAAGGAGGGGAAGAAAAGAGAAAAATTATTTAATTAGTTAAATATTAAAGCTTTGCCTATTTTCTCTTGTGTGATTTATTTTAAACAACAAGAAAACACTAATTACCTAATTAAAAATATGCTATGGCCTTGCAATTGAAGCTGATTATTTTAACACTTTCAAATTTCAACTGGGTGCTCATTTTGACTGCATGTCTACTCAAATTGGAACTAGAGAGGGAAAGAATAGTGTGAAGTTTATTCAAAGATGACTCACAAATACATGATGTTCCATATTGCTTTTGAAATCACCTCTGGGTGAAAAAACAATGAGAGAATATTCTTTAGCCTTACAACAGAAGGGCATTGTGACCCTTGCTATAATATGGGGCAAACTTTGAAGATTGTTCCAGGTGACATGGGCCCATCATAAAAAGACAAAGGGTATGTAATTCACTTACATTTAGATACCTAAATTAGTCAGATTCAGTCAGAATACATAATGATGGATGTCAGGAAGTGGGATCTTTCTGTTTGATATGTATAAAATGTCAGTTCTACAAGATAAAGAGAAAGGAGTTATTGCTGTCAATATCTGAATTTGCATAATACCACTATGCTTAAAATGGATACAACGGTAAATTATATTGTGAATATTTTGCCACAGTTTGAAAACAACTTTCCTTTTTTAAAAAACTGCATGAATAAAAATCCAAGTGATGGTCTTCCAATATGCTGACTCAAGAAGCAGGATTTTAAGTTTTTTGTGCTAAACCTATTGTGTAGAGGCTTGGGAATGCCTATTTCATTCCACAGTGGTGACTTTCTGTATGAACAAGCTTCTACCATTTCAGTGAGAGCTGCAAAAGAATGATAAAAGAGGCCACAAAAGTCTAATAGTAACTTTTACCAATATTTTTAAAAACAAAACATAGAGGAAGAGCTGGGGAAACAGCTTAGTTCACATGTGTTTGCTACATGAGCATGCACACGCAGGTTTAATTGCCAGCACCATGGAAAAGGCTGGGCACAGTAGTAGCTGCCTGTGATTCATTGCTGGGGAGATGGTGGCAGAAAGATACAGGAGTCTCTCTGCTCAGACATTCTATCTGAATCAGTGAATTTACAATTTCATTTTATTGATAAGGAAATGCCTTCTCTGGTGTCCCATAGCTTAAATATTATGGAAAATTCATTATTCTGATGCCCAACCCTTCAGTCTTTCCAGCAGCTTCCTGCTCCTATGCATGGGCTCATTCCAGGGTTGCACAGCACAGTGAAACAGACCTCATTATTGCCATTTTAAAAGTGAGAAAAGATCCTCAGAGAGATGACTTTATGAAGGTCACACAGCCAGCGGTTTGTGTCTAGACTGGCTTTTCATCTGTAAAGAAAGGCTATTTCACCTCTGAGAAATATATTGAAGAATCCAAATAAAATTGAATGTCATAAAAATAATGTAGGAAGGAGTAAAATCTTGATTAAGAGAAAGCTTTAGGTAGCTACAGCTAATTGAAGGTTAACTAGAGGCTTCTTTTTGCCTTAACCTTTAAGACTGAGACTTTTAAAATAAATTGAGACACATTCTGGTTTATATAAGTTTGGTGTACTAAATACAATTAAATCTTTGAGTGTTTTTTTTCTTTTAACTTGCATCTTGTCTATCTCTGTCAGTGTAGATTATATAGGAACTTAACTGGAACTTTTATAGAGACCTGGAAAAAATCTTAAATGTTGCTGCTTTGATCAAGTCTATAATGCAAGATTACATGGTTTCTTTCTTTAAAATAAACATCAAAACAAGGTATACTTTCTGAAGACTCAAGAAAGTTGGTTAATAGAAGATTATCATACAGCCAAGCATTGTTAAGCTGGACCAGTATCCTTTTTCTACTTTTAAGTACATCCAACCTCTGTCTTACATGCAGCATACTCACCAACATGGCTATGAAAGCACCCAATTCAAAGTTGTAAATTTGCTTAAAATGTTATAAAATGTTTCTCTTCTTTGTATGTGATATGTTTTTGTAACTTGATTGCATTACTCATATTGTTTCTTAAGTATGGCCTTTGTAGATGGCACTGCTGTGTCTTAGGCTCTGAAGGTTAGAGATATGGTATATCCAGGACAAGATGTATTGATTATTCAGAGACTTTTCATAGGAATTTATGTCCCTATACTTCCTCAGGTATCAGAGTGAGTATGAAAGCAAGGGGTTCTCAGGTTTTAAAGGACTCTCATTTCTTATGACTATGGTGAAACTCTGCTCTGACCAGTTCCTCTCAAGCTTTCTAGCCTAGTCTTAAACCAATCCACCTTCCTCTCACTCTGGCTTTATTTCCACTGTTTTTCTTGACAGAAAGTTGCTTAAACAAACAAACAGTTGAATAGTACAAAATAGAAAAGAATTTAGAGACTCTCAGAGAGATCAGGGTCAGAAGTATGTACTATAAGTGTTTCAGATGTCTCATTTCCAATCACCACCAATGTTAGCAAAATTATAGTAGAAATAAATTCCTTTGGTATGAAGTATGACTGGTGATTTTTTTTTTCAAATAGAGGCAAGAATATTTGAAAGACATTTAACCATTTGTCAAAGTATAGCTTACCAATCCAGTCTGCTTTTCACAGTACATGAAATAGAATTCGCTTTAGATTTCATTCCTACAAAAGCGTCTGTCTAGACAGTAGACTGGGAAAGAGTTGATCACCCTAGGCTAACTATAAAAATAGCTACATTTCATTGTTATAGTATTGCATTTGTTGTTTTTGTCTGGTAAATCCTCTATCCCAGATATACTCTTCTTCAGACTAAAAAATATTTAAAGCTGAGAATTAGCAGAATGTATATGACTGTTTTGCAAAGACTTTCTGATAAATTTCTAAATTGAAGGGGAATTTTATTTCAAAAACTTAACCTAAAGAAATAGCAGCAGTCATTAAAAGTCTCCCCATGAAAAGAAGCCCAGGACAGATGGTTTTATTGCAGAATTCTATCAGACCTTCAAGGAAGACCTAGTACCAATTCTCTTCAAACTATTCCACATAATAGAAACAGAAGGAACACTACCCAATTCATTTTATGAAGCTACAATCACACTTCTACCTAAACTTCACAAAGACCCAACAAAGAAAGAGAACTTCAGACCAATCTCCTTATGAATATCGATGCAAAAATACTCAATAAAATTCTAGCAAACTGAATCCAAGAACATATCAAAACAATCATCCATCATGATCAAGTGGGCTTTATTCCAGGAATACAGGGATGGTTCAATATTTGGAAATCCATCAATGTAATCCACTATATAAACAAACTCAAAGGGGGGGGAAAACACATGATCATCTCACTAGATGCTGAGAAAGCATATGACAAAATTCAACATCCCTTCATGGGAAAAGTCTTGGAAAGATCAGGAATTCAAAGCCCATACCTAAATATAGTAAAAGCAATATACAGCAAACCAGTAGCCAATATCAAACTAAATGGAGAGAAACTTGAAGCAATCCCACTAAGATCAGGGACTAGACAATGCTGCCCACTCTTTCCCTACCTATTCAATATAGTACTGGAAGTCCTAGCCAGAGCAATTAGAAAACAAAAAGAAGTCAAAGGGATACAAATCGGAAAGGAAGAAGTCAAAATATCACTATTTGCAGATGATATGATAGTATACTTAAGTGACCCCAAAACTTCCACCAGAGAACTCCTAAACCTGATAAACAACTTCAGCAAAGTGGCAGGTTATAAAATCAACTCAAACAAATCAGTAGCCTTCCTCTACATGAAAGATAAACAGGCTGAAAAAGAAATTAGGGAAATGACACCCTTCACAATAGTCACAAATAATATAAAATACCTTGGTGTGAATCTAACCAAGCAAGTGAAAGATCTGTATGACAAGAACTTCAAGTCTCTGAAGAAAGAAATAGAAGAAGATCTCAGGAAATGGAAAGATCTCCCATGCTCATGGATCGGCAGGATTAATACAGTAAAAATGGTCATCTTGCCAAAAGCAATCTACAGATTCAATGCAATCCCCATTAAAATACCAACTCAATTCTTCACAGAGTTAGAAAGAGCAATTCTCAAATTTATTTGGAATAACAAAAAACCCAGGATAGAGAAAACTATTCTCAACAATAAAAGAACTTCTGGAGGAATCGCCATCCCTGACTTCAAGCTGTACTACAGATCAATAGTGGTAAAAACTGCATGGTATTGGTACAGATACAGGCAGGAAGATCAGTGAAACAGAATTAAAGACCCAGAAATGAACCCACACACCTATGGTCACTTGATCTTTGAAAAAGGAGCTAAAAGGATCGAGTGGAACAAGGACAGCATTTTCAACAAATGGTGCTGGTTCAACTGGAGGTCAGCATGTAGAAGAATGCAAATCCTTCCATTCTTATCTCCTTGTACAAAGCTCAAGTTCAAGTGGATAAAGGACCTCCACATAAAACCAGACACACTGAAACTAATACAAGAGAAGGTGGGGAAGACCCTCGAATACCTAGGCACAGGGGGAAAGTTCCTGAACAGAACACCAATGGCTTATGCTCTAAGATCAAGAATTGACAACTGGAACTTCATAAAATTGCAAAGTTTCTGTAAGGCAAAGGACATTGTCAATAGGACAAAATGGCAACCAACAGGTTGGGGAAAGATCTTTACCAATCCCACATTCGATAGAGGACTAATATCCAATATATACAAAGAACTCAAGAAATTAGACTCTAGACAACCAAATAACCTTATTAAAAAATGGGGTATTGAGGTAAACAAAGAATTCTCAACTGAGGAAATGTGAATGGCCTAGAAGCACCTAAAGAAATGTTCCCCATCCTTAGTCATCAGGGAAATGCAAATCAAAACAACCCTGAGATTCCACCTCACACCAGTCAGAATGGCTAAGATCAAAAACTCAGGTGACAGTAGATGCTGGCGAGGATGTGGAGAAAGAGGAACACTCCTCCATTGTTGGTGGGATTGCAAGATGGTGCAACCACTCTGGAAAACAGTCTGGCAGTTCCTCAGAAAATTAGACATATCATTACCTTAGGACCCAGCAATACCACTCCTGGGCATATACCCAGAAGATGCTCCAACGTAGAACAAGGACATATGCTCCACTATGTTTATAGCAGCTTTATTTATAATAGCCAGAAGCTGAAAAGAACCCAGAAGTCCTTCAACAGAGGAATGAATACAAAAAATATGGTACATTTACACAATGGAATATTACTCAGCTGTTAAAAACAATGAATTCTGTAAATTCTTATGCAAATGGATGGAACTAGAAAATATCATCCTGAGTGAAGTAACCTAATCACAAAACAACACTCATGGTATTCACTCACTGATCATTGGATTTTAGCCCAGAAGCTTGAAATGATTCAACTCACAGACCACATAAAGCTAATGAAGAAGCAAGATCAAGTAGTGGAGGGGAGGGCTTCGGTCCTTCTTAGTAGGTGTAACAAAATACTCAAGGGAGCAAATATGGATACAGAGTGCAGGACAGAAACTGAAGGAGGGGCCGTCTGCAGACCATTCCATGTGGGTATCCATTCCATGTGCAGTCACCAAAGGTAGATGCTGATGTGGATGTCAGGAGGTGCATGCTGACAGGAGCCTGACATAATTGTCTCCATAGAGGTCTGCAAGAGTGACATATTCAGAGGCAGATGCTCACAGCTAACCATTAAACTGATCATGGGGTTCCCAATGGAGGAGTTAGAGTGAAGACTGAAGGAGTTGAAAGGGTTCATAACCCCATGAGGAGAGCAACAATACCAACCAAACCAGAACCCCCAGAGTCTAAACCACCAGCCTCAGAGCACTTAGGAAGGGACCTATGGCTCCAGCCATATATGCAAGGGAGGTATAGGTAGGAGAAGAGATCCTTGGTCCCATGAAGGCTGGACGCTGTGTGTGGGGGAATTTGAGGGTGGGGAGGTGTAGGTAAGTGGGGCACACCCTCATAGAAGCAGGAGGAGGGACGAGGGGATAGGGGGTTCTTGGGAGGAAGCGGGGAAATGGGGTAAGGGGAGAATATCTGAAATGTAAATAAAATATCCAATAAAAAAAAAAAAACTTAAAACAGTTTGCTTCCTCTACAGAGATAGAAAGAATAAGTGGGCCATGAAAGAACTGGCTATTTATTGTTTTTTTCCTTAATTTATTTACAACAAGTTTGGAGAGGTCAGTTTATTACCATAATAAGCTGTAAAAATATAATTTATATGTACATTCCTAAAATATTCATGCTTCAGATAGTTTTAATTATAAAATCTCCCCTACTTTGTTGACTCAAAATTCTTTCTATGAGTTGTATTTAAATGTACATTAAAAAGGAATCATTTATCTGGAAGATTATAATGACTAGAAACAGCATATCAAGAAAACACGCACTTGTCCCCTGTCTTACATTGATGCATCCTTTACAGATTCAGATTTGTGATAATATAGGCAAGAATCATGAGAACCCAGAAATTATAATAACTAAGGTCAAACATCCCCCATGGAACCATGTCTAAGTAGAGTTCACCTGACATGCAGTGGTGCCCAGAGAGTTTGGCTGGCCACTTTGAGTCACAAAAATGCCTCAGTCAGTTTGAAAACTGACCTTAAATTCTAACACAAATAGGTTTTAAAGTAAATGTTCTGGGGCCATCCCTCTTCCTCATTCACAGCACTCAGGTATCCTGCTGTCTTTTCTGTTGTGCTCAACCTTTACTTTTTCATTATAAACTTTGAAAAATTATGAATGTCAAGGTGATCTACAGCCAGGCACTAAATTCAGGAAGCTGAAACAGGCTTATGGTCCTGTCTTTAAACATGTTCTTTCTGTTTCCTGGCAGTAATGAGGTGAACAATTTTCTCTAACACATGCTCATTTTATGAAGACATTTTACCATGATACTGTTTCTTGTCTCGGGAAAAAAAAAAAAAAAAAAAAAAACAAGAAGCTGGCCAATCATGAGATAAAAGTTTTGAAACCACTAGACAAAATAAATGTTTCTCCCTTAAAGTTGTTTGTTTTGGGTATTTTATCATAGACAGGGAAAATTGAGTAACATTGTCTATTTGCAAGAAGTTAACAAATGTATATAAAACAAGAAACTTAATTTTCTAAGGAGAAGTTATGGCTCTATGCTTTCAGTATTTACATCTTTTGGAGAGTGCAATGTTGTCTCAATTTATCATTACATTTATAAACTGGTATCAGGTATCTTGTTCTACCAACCACTCAATCCTTTGAAACTTGCAGAAAAGATAACAATGTTTCTTAGTGTTTGTCCTGCTTCTGACCAGAATTTTGGAAAGAAGGGACATTAAGCTTGATAAGTGGAGCTAGAACTAGAGAAACAGTAAAATCTTTGTGTAAAAAGTTTGATGTCCACTTCCCAGAAGATTGGCATTAACTTCAAAGCTGTTTCCCTAGTGATATTGAATGATGCAAAATTTTTCCTTCCCTCACCTTAGGAAAGTCATATAATTTCCAAAATGATGATTTCTACTGAGTCTATTAGATAGCTATAGCTTAATCTATTTGGCTACTATAACTGAATACTAGAACCTAGGTGGCTTACACAACAAATAAGCATGCCTCACAGCCCTTGACCTTCTAGATCAAATAGAATAGTGTATAGTAGGATGGACCTTCCTGGTTGTTAGATGGGCTTCTTGTCACATCCTCACATGGTAGAGACAGAGGAACAAAGACCAAGCAATTGTGTCTCTTAAGAACTACAATCCTGTTTTTAATAGGGTTATTTGGTTCTCTGGAGTCTGACTTCTTGAGTTCTTTGTATATTTTAGATATCAGCCCTCTATCAGATGTAGGGTTGGTAAAGATCTTTTCCCAATCTGTGGATTGCTATTTTGTCATATTGACAGTGTCCTTTGCCTTACAGAAGCTTTTCAACCTTTTATGAGGTGCCATCTGTCATTTCTTGATCTTAAAGTAAAAGCCATTGGTGTCCTGTTCAGAAAAATTTCCCCTGTGCCAATATGTTTGAGGTTCTTTCCCACTTTCTCTACTAGAGTCATTGTATCTGGTTTTATACGGAGATCCTTGATCCACTCAGCCTTGAGCTTTGTACCAGGAGATAAGAATGGAACAATTTGCATTCTTCTACATGCTGACTGCCACCTGAGTCAGCACCATTTGTTGAAAATGCTGTCTTTTTTCCACTGGATGGTTTTGGCTCCTTTGTCAAAGATCAAGTGACCATAGGTATGTGGATTCATTTCCAGTTCTTCAGTTCTATTCCATTGATCTACCTGCCTGTCACACGGGTTTTTTGTTTGTTTGGTTGGTTGGTTTGGTTTGGTTGGTTTTTTATCTTTATTGCTCTATAGTATAGCTTGAGGTCAGGGATGGTGATTCCTCCAGAACTAGAGCATAGATAACTTGATCAGGGAAGAAATAAAGAAAGAAATCAAAGACGTTATAGAATTCAATGAAAATGAAGACACATCATACCCAAATTTATGGGACACAATGAAAGCAGTATTAAGAGGAAAATTCATAGCACTAAGTTCTTTCATAAAGAAATTGGAGAGATCCCATACAAGAAACTTAACAGAACATCTGAAAGCTCTAGAACAGAGAGAAGCAAACTTATGAAAGAGGAGTAGATGGCAGGAAGTAGTCAAACTCATGGCTGAAAAAAAAACAGAAAGAAACAAAAAGAATGATACAAAGAATCAATGAAACAAAGAGGTGGTTCTTTCAGAAAATCAAAAAGATAGATAAAACTTTAGCTGAACTAACTAAAGGGTACAGAGACAGTATCCAAATTAACAAAATCAGAAGTGAAAGGGAGACATAAGAATAGAAACTGAGGAAATTCAAAAAACCATCAGTACCAACTACAAAAGCCTACACTCTACAAAACTGGAAAATCTTGATGAAGTGGATGGTGTTCTAGACAGATATCATGTTACAAAGTTAAGTCAAGATCACATAAACTATCTAAATAGCCCCATATCCCCTAAGAAAGTAATAATAGTCATAAAAATCTCCCAACCAAAAAAGCACAGGGCCCAATGGTGTTAATGCAGAATTCTACAAGACTTTCAAAGAAGAGCTAATACCAATATTCCTCAAACTATTCCATAAAATAGAAGCAGAAGGAACACTGCCTAATTCATTCTATGAAGCCACAGTTACTTTGATATCTAAACCACACAAAGATCCAACAAAGAGAACTTCACACCGATCTCATTTATGAAAATCAATACAAAAATACAGTGGAAAAAGAAAGCATCTTCAATAAATGGTGTTAGTCTAACTAGCAGTCTGTATGTAGCAAATAGATCCATATCTATTACCTTACACAAAGTTCAAGTCCAAGTGGATCAAGCATCTCAACATAAAACCAGATACACTGAATCAAAAGAAGAAAAAGTGGGAAAGAGCCTCAAACTCATTGGCCCAAAGGAAAATTTCCTGAACAGAACTCCAATGCCTCAAGCTCTAATATCAAGTGATAAAGGACCTCATGAAACTGAAAAGCTTCTGTAAGGCAAAAGACAATATCAATAGGACAAATCAGTGACCTATAGATTGGGAAAAAATCTTCACAAACCCTACATGCTACAGAGAACTAATATCTAAAATATATTAAGAACTCAAGAAATTAACTACCATAAAACCAAATAACCCAATTAAAAATGGGGTAAGGAGCTAAACAGAATTCACAACAGAAGAATCTGAATGGCTGAGAAGCACTTAAAGAAATCTTCAAAGTCCTTAGTCATTAGAGAAATGTAATTCAAAAGGATCCCGAGATTCAACCTCATGCCAAACAGAACTGCTAAGATCAAAAACTCAAGTGACAGCACATCCTGGTGAGAATTTAGAGAAATAGGAACACTCCTCCATTGCTGATGGAATTGCCAACTGGTACAATCACTTTGGAAATCAATCTGGAGGTTTCCCAGAAAATTGGAAATAGTTCTATCTGAGGACCCAGCTATACCACTCTTGGACATATATCTAAAAGATGTTCCACCATGCCACTGGGTCATATGCTCCACCATATTCATATTCATTGGTTACATGCTAAAAGACTCAAGTGAGGATGCGTCATTCCCAATTAGAAGGCAGAAGGAAATAATCTAGGGAGACAGAGGGAAGGAGGGACCTGGGTGGAAGAGGGCAGGTGGAGGGGGGTAGAATAGGATCAGATATGGGGAGAGAATCCCAAAAGGTCAAGAGAATTAATGAAAATAAGCAGCCTCAGGGCTGAGAGGTAGCAGGACCCTCTAGAAAGTAACAGAGACCTGGCAGACTCTAAAGACTCAATGAGGGTGACTTTAGTCAAAATCTCCAACCTAGGGGAGAGGGAAGTTGAAGAGTCCACTTCCAAAAGATAGACAGGGCCTCAAGAGGAAGGACTGGATTGCTAACTCACAGTCAAAATTTCTGATCCAGAATTTTTCCTGTCTAAAAGAACTACAGGGACAAAAATGGAGAAAAGACTGAAGGAAAGGTAGTCCAATGACAGGCCCAACTTAGGATCCATCTCATGGAAAGGCACCAAGGCCTGATACTATTACTGATGCTATGATGTGCTTACAGATAGAAGCCTGGCATGGCTGTTCTCTGAGAGGCCCTACCAGCAGCTGACTGGGAGATAAGCAGATAGTTATACCTAAGGAAAACCAGCAGTCTCAACTAATCCAGACCCCTGGGAGCTCCCAGAGACTGAGCCTCTAACCAGGAGCATACACAGGCTGGTCCAAGGCTCCTGGGATAAATACAGCAGAGGTCTACCTAGTCAGGCCTCAGTGGGAAAAGATGAGCTTAATCCTTGTGATACTTTAGGCCTTGGGGAAGAGAGAGGCCTTATGGGAGGGCATTTTCTCAGAGGCAAGGAGGAGGAAAAATTGGATGAGGAACTGTGGGAGGGAAGACCAAGAGTGGACAATGACTGGAATGTAGATAAATAATATAATCTTTATAAATATCAAAATATACAGACATTATTACACTGGCATATCATGGTGCATATGAAATATAAGCAGATGAGATGAGTGATGGCTCAATGATTAGGACTGACTGTTCTTCCAGATTCAATTCCCAGTGCCCATATCATGGCTTACAACTGCCTTTAGCTCCAGTTCCTGGGTCTCCAACCCTATATTCTGGTCTCTATGGGTTAGTTGTAGATGCAGTTGATGCTCAGAAAAGCATGCAAGCAAAACACCCATGCACATGAAATTAAATTTAAGTTCTAAAAAGATATATTAACTAAAATGGAGTGAGTTCTAAATCTGGCCAAGCATGTCCATTATAGTAGGCAGTGGAAGCAGACATATAAGAGGACACATCACTCTCATTTTCCTTCACACAGGACTCGAGCCAGTGCTGATCAGATTGATCAGCTCCATACTCCCAGAAACAGCTATCAAAGAGGATATAGGCAGATACTGCCAGCCAGAACAAAGCTATGCCTACATTTCTGTGTTGTTCTCTCTTACAAAACTAAAGCCATTATCTGCTGAGTACAGATACTGAGCTTTCAGCTATCTGTTATCAGTAAAGATGCCTTGCTTCTGGTTCAGGAGTTCAGAAAAGCCTCTCTCCTAGAGAACACAGTCAAGTATCCATCTTTACTAAGTTGGGCATAGAAACTTAACAGTTCTTCTTTTGAGGCAAAAAACTTAATGTTTCTGTTCCTCACAACATGAAATTTACTCCCCAGTATAATGATGTACAAAAAAGTTGTTTGGAGATGGGATCAGCTCATGTTTGTAAAACCTTCAGGAAGGAATTAGTGTCCTTATAAAGAGAACCAAGACAGGTCATGACTGGTGTGAAAGCAAAAAACGAACATGCCTTTATAAAGTCCAGGGACAGGGCATCAGACACTGAGTCTTCTGGCCCTTTGACTTTGGACTTCCTCAACTCTAAGAAATTCATTTCAATTTTTTATGGTTCATTTAATTTGTGGCATTGTTTCATAAGCTGAATTGAACTAATATAGAAAGCAAGACATTATCTTAAACCTATCACCGTACACTCACAGACAAAAGAGATCTGTCATTCCTGAAGGATAATCAAGAAATTCAAGACCACCTAGAAAGACATAGTGGTGGTCTCTTCAATGGTAAAAGAGCAGGGAAGTATAGAAAACACTGCCCCATAGGCCCAGATACACAGACCTGGATAAAAGCAATGAGAAAAACAAAGTTTCTTCAAGATGGAGGATGCAGCCTGGTGGTAGAACATTTACCTATTATTTATAATGAGACTTTGATCCTCAATACTGCAACAGAAATAAAAGTTAGTTCCTAAGCCTGTTAGCATCTATAAAACTGAGGAACAAGAAATAACTGAACAATGTTCAGCATCCATGCTGACAACTGGTAGGAAGGGATGCCCCAACCACATAGTGAAACCAAGACTAGACGTGGATGCTGAGCAAAGAAAGTCCTCCTGTTTCCCAGTCAGCATAATGTGCCCCAGTTCATGGGTGCTAACACCAAGATTTTGAAATATGTACCACACTGAGCAAAGCTTCAAAGCTCAGGCCATCTGAGTAAATCTATTCTCGACACTAAGAACTTTACTATATAAGAGCAAAGTCCTGTCTAGATCCAAGATGCTGTTTATCTCAAACTCTGTAGGTCAGTCCTACTCTGTTTTGGTCATCTAATACAATATGATAAAGACTCAGATGAAAGGGAATAACATGATGAACACAAGTTTCAATATAGTGTTATTGGACCCAGATAGAAACAGGGACTGGACATTGAAGAAATAAGATGAGACACTAAAATAGATGTTGAAAACAGGTTGTAAAGGCATGGTAAGGCATGCCTTCAATCTCAACACTGAGAAGGTAAAAGCAAGTGCATCTCTGAGAGTTTGAAGCCAACTAGGGCTGCATAGGGAGATCCTGTTTCAAAAAGAAAAGAGAAAGGTAGGGGAGACAGGGAAGAGAAGAGAAAAAAACAAGGAAGGAGGGGGAGGGGAAGGGAGGGGAGGGGAGGGGAGGGGAGGGGAGGGGAGGGGAGAAGAGAAGAGAAGAGAAGAGAAGAGAAAGAGAAGAGAAGAGAAGAGAAGAGAAGAGAAGAGAAGAGAAGAGACAGGGCTAATGTAACACATTCAAGAACCAAGGAAAGCTATATGGGCAGAATGAAGCTGCTTTTAAAAGATAGCTTCATGTGCCAGTAAAAGGAGTAGTCATGAAAAATAATATTTACTTATGGAGTTCCTCAGAAGGTGAAATGTTACTATAAAAATAGTTGGCTAACTACAAGTCCTTTTAATTACATTAAAAAGGAAGATGATGAGAAAAGAGAAAGAAGGATGGAGGGCAAAAGAAAAGGCAAATAGCCAGAGGAAGTGCCTAAAGGGATAATGATCATGAATTTTTAGTAAAGAATTCACTGACAATATTATAGACGATGAGACATACTTACCTGGGGATATACCCAAAACCGAGTATGGAAACTTATGAGAGAAAGGCAGTATAACTAAAAGGAGACATGAGTAAATCTACAATTATAACCTGGAAACTTCATTTTTTTTTTTGTCCAGAAATCAGAGATTGATAGAAAATATGTAGAGTTACTATGCCCTGAACAGCATACTTAAACAATTCTCATACTTTCTGTCTCATAAAATTATTCTGAGTTTAAACAAATTGAAAACACACATAGTAAATAATCAGACCTCAACACTTCCAAATGGTTTGTTAGTCACAGCAACATATTTAGAAAATTTCCAGATATTTGAAAATAAAAACAATACCTAGTAGATCAGAGAGGAAACCCCAGGGAAAATTAGAAAATGTACTAAACTGCGAAAAAAGTGAAAACTTAATTTACAAAATGTTTTAGATACATAGTGTACAATGCTTATAGCTAACAGCATTATATAAATAGGTATTTTAGATTGTATTTACTTTATGTGGGGGGAACAGGGTATATCCATGCCATGGCATGCAAGTGAAAGTCAGAAGATATCATGATGGAGTTAAGTCTCTCTTTCTACCATCCGATTTCCGTAAGATTGACCTCAGAATTTGTGGCAAGCACCCCCCACTCACCTTTTCAATGGACCAGAAATGTTTAGATATTTTTACATAAATCTCCATTACAAAAAGGAGGAGAACACCTTAAATGTCCTAGGGACAAAAGGAGGGACAATAAAGACAAGACTAGAAGTAAATGAGCCTGAAAACACAAAGGTAACAGGAAGAACACAGACTATATCAGCTATTGAAAGATAAATTAAACTCCAAAATATTTTATATTCATTCAAAATTATCACCAGAGAGTAAAGATAGGAAATAAAGAAGAAGAACTCCATGTCATAAAAGGAAAAGATAACAATACATATTCCTCAAACAATATGCAAAGCATAGAAAGAAGATATTATAAATAACCTTAGGTCAACAAATCTCAAAAAAATTAACTCACAAATTACTGAAACAAGTTGATAAACAGTATAGTCTATATTTGTGAAAGAAACTAAATTAAGAGTTGAGCTTATGCAAAAAAGTGTCAAATGCACTCACTAAGCATTAAAGAAAGAAGTAACCCAAAGGCAATCAATGTCTTAATAATATGGAAAGACAGGAAACATTTTCTCACCTCTCTATGAAGCCAACATTAATGGGATATAAGACTTTATAACTTTAAGCTATTATGCTTTTTAAATATTTAAAATTATTAGATGCTTAAAAATAAATATAATCAAAACCCAATATAATTCAAGCAAATTTAACAAAAACAAAACAACAGCAACAAAAACAACTAAACTTCAAGGTTGTGCCTATGAAAACTTGAAAGTGCTTGAAAGGTCATGTGGTATGCTAGAAAAATAATTAATTAGAGGTTAGCAAAGAATGTTGAATAAGCAAGTAATATTTAGGTTATACAGGGATTATTTTTGGAACAACTTCGCTTAGAAAGTTAATTTAAGCACAGACTACCAAGGAAATAAGACTGTTAGAATCTAAAGAAGAGAAACTAAATATATGAAAAAGAAATAGAGAAATGAAATACAAAAGATAAAGTCCAAAGAATTAGAGAAGGGAAAGTAGATCTTGACTGACAATTTTCCAGAATGAATAGAAGGAAATTATATCTTCCATAACTCTAATGTATGTAAAATAAACAGGCTACATTCAAACAAACAAACAAACAAACAAACATCTGGTTACATCTGTCAGACTCCATCTAGGAAAGGCTGAGGCATACAAGTGAGTTTTCTGAAGATAGTCCACCATTTTGCATTATCTGCAGTGGGTGACCTCTAAGATGCAGGATCTTTAGAGACATCATCCTAGGATTGTTCCTTATTGCTTATATGCATGTCCTGTCACTATTACATAGCCTAATGATTCCTGTGCATTAGCCTACACTATTCAGCAGATTTCCTGCAGCATCAATATGAAGATGTACTCTCACATAGTAATATTGTATTGATAAATTGATGGTTTCATCATACCTGATAGTGATTTTATACAATTTTTAAATTTAAACAATTAATTTCAAGCCCTCTATAGAATAAAAGCCTCTATAGAATAAAAATAGAGTTCTGTAAACCTTCAGGTATCACAAGCTAATTGCACTAGGGAAAGAAAAAAGGCTTGGAAAACATGATCAAGGAAAACGTTTCTTTAAGGTTAGGTGTGGCACAATTATCTGGTAACTAAAGTTTATAAACTGTGAGGAGACAGTTTATTGTTGATGCAAAGACCAAAAATAAAATATTGACTAGATAAAACTTCCAAACTAATAAGACACAAGGTATATAATTTGTCTCTTGACAAAACTGTCATAACTTGTGACATAAAAATTATTGCTTTAAACTTGTAATGAACTTATGGAAGGCTAGTAACAGATAATGAATGTTTAGTCAGACACTATTCTTAATAGAAAGACGTACACAATTCTGTTGTAATTCCTTAAGTCTTATCAATCTGTGATATGAATTATTGCCTTAGACTTATTATAAATGTATTGGAATGCAAAATTATTTAGAAAATTAAGTAATCAATTATGATAGATTTATGAGGTATTGTTTTAAAGAAAGTATAAGAACCGAGAACATCAACAAAAGATGGTGCAGCTTTTTTTCAGCTTCATCCAGAATGTGTGTTTTTCTGCATGCACATCTTTCTTTTTTTTTTTTTTTTCATTTGTCTATGGCTCACAAAGAGTTAATGAATTCTAAGCCTCATGCCTGATCAGTAAGGGATCTGCAAGTTGAAGAAAAAAGAGTCCACATAATCAGCCTCTTTTATCACCCCTTTGCTGCTACCAGCATGTGTTTTGTGGCTTTTAGCCACATAATAGACAGAGAGAGTTAAATTTTCAGAGGCCATCAGCTTCTGATCCACAGAACATTAAGAGAGAGTTATAAGACCAGTCTTATAACTCTTCGGTCTACATCCAACCCTGTGTTCCACCTTAGCAGTACCTGTTAAGGCTGGGACTGGTCCCTGGCACACATCTTTTTTTTTTTTTTTTTTTTTTTTTTTGGTTTTTTGAGACAGGGTTTCTCTTTATAGCTTTGGCTGTCCTGGAACTCACTCTGTAGACCAGGCTGGCCTCGAACTCAGAAATTCGCCTGTCTCTGCCTACCAAGTGCTGGGATTAAAGGAGTGTGCCACCACCGCCCGGCTCCCTGGCACACATATTCACACAGTTTTATGATATGAACAATGATTTCACAACAGCACTGGAAGGAGAACACCTACTCTTTTCAGGAAGTTTGTCTTCAAACTGAAGGAGTAAGTTAGATGGACTAAGATTCAAAAAAGGAATCATTATCTTCTTTTGTTTTGGTTGATGAGAAATATATATATGCTGCATATCGCCAGAGAAATAATTACAGATGTCAGAGGCAATGTGATGAGTTAAGTTTAGGGGAAGAAGTGCAATGGAGGGACCTTCTGACACTGGTGGACTAGTGTCTTTCCGCATCATAAAGACAGATTAGTGTGGGTGTACTTAGAGACTGGATGAGTGGGCTTGTTTTTAGTAAATATTGAGATAGGATCCACTGACTCTCAAAGCTTTGACTTGTGGGGTCGACTGGCTGGCTGACTTAACAGTTAAAAGCACTTGGTGCTCTTCCAGGAGCAAGTTCTCGTCCAGAGTTCAGATCTCAACACCGATAGAGCAGCTCACAACTACTTTTAACTCCAGTTCCAAGGTATCTGATATCATCTTCTTGTGTTTATACATACTGCATGCATGTGAGACACTTAGGACTAAGATGCATTGATAAAACATTTTCCAAGACTTTTTATTTTTGTTTCCTTTCTCCAGATACCCTAATTGTTTTCTCTGATTTTTTCAAATGGAGGATGACATATTGGTATGACACAGTAAGGTAAGACTTCAAAGAATGAGTAAGTGTTAGGCAAAAGAATTCTGCTCCACTAACAAAAAAATCAGTCAGAGCTTCATATACTATTTTTTAAAACAGTCATGTCTGTTGCTCTCAATCACTTATTGCTAAAAGTGAAGTATCTCAGGATTTGAAGTGTCAGAAAGACAGTAAAAAGACTCCCTTCAGATTCTTCATTGCATAAAATTAATTAGTTCAGTTGAAGTTGGAGGATTGTCTAGAGACTTATGATAAATGCTCTTTAAAAACCGTGGAATGTTAGGTTTTGAAGTGAGAGGAAGATATGTGTATTAGTACAAGCTGTTCTATTGGAGGCATTTAAAATTTGGTCAAGCTCATTCTAAAAACAAATGTTCCTTTCAAAAATTGCATGCACTTTCTGAAAAATGAATGAGAGGGAGAACAAATGTACAGAGAAGAATATTGCCTTTGGTAGAAATGCAACTTGTGAGATGAGAACATAAACTGTAGCAAATATACTTTTTAATTACAAGGTATAGTAAGTTTCGATCTGTTCCTATTGTTCCAGATATGCTTGAAAGAGAAAAACCCCCTTAAGGTCATATGGCCTTCCCAGGAATATTTGACAAAGTAACTCTTCTTGTCCTCCTCCTTACTGCCAATGAGAGGCTGAAAATTCCACAAATCTGAGAGCAAGAAATAGTTGGAAGACTTGTAACTCTGATTTCTCACTGACAGTTAAGGTGCATGATGGTGAAATTTGAACAGCCCTTAGAAAATTTAACTGTTGCTGCCTCAACTTCCTCGATCCATGAGTTACTGTGTGAACCTTTCACAAGCATGCATGATAAGTCAATCTATACAACAGTTCACATTACTTTATCTGGACCAAGAGCAAGCAGAGGTCAAAACTGCTGAAGACAGCAAATTCTAAACAATGTATAAAACAATCCCTTCTGGTTCAACTTGGAAAGACTTTCCATCAGTCAGGAGAAGTTTTAACACAATGACTACTTCTTTAGAGATTTTTAGAAAATAATATGGATCTTTTTAAAGAATATATTTTCTGTTTTTATGATTTTCTGGAAGTCGGTGAACTGTGTTAGTCAAATGTGATGGATCATTGCCATGCTAGTATGTAAAAGCTGAGTGTCCTCAGTTTATTCACTGAGATAAAGAGAACTTCTTGACCTGCTCATCAGAAGTTCATACCCTGTGGTAGTGAAGTTGGTAAGATCAGGCAGGCTTAATAATTACACAGCTAGCCAGGAGATAAAGCCTTTTGAATTTTTTCCATAATAATAATTTATTTATTTATCTTAGGAATCTGTCATCAAATTTTGATGATGTCTAATATGTTTTGGTTCCATCTTCAAACTACTTCCTTCTATGACTCCTTTTCATGAACATCTGTTACTGAAAATGTCTGTCAATGAAGAAGAGGATTTCAAAGAAAAATAGAGCCTTTCAGTTTGTCATTGTCTCCATATGAGGCACATAAATAAAAAAATTGTCTTGTTTTCTCTTTGTGGAAATGTAATATGGGGCCACTTTGAAGTAGTCCGGTACCAAGCATTTGTTGTAGTGAAATAGCTAAGGACATAAGGGTGTGGGCTTCAGTTTTGCATGGCAGAAAAATAGCATGGGGACATTAGATGAGCCTATGACTGAAGAGCATAGCCAAGACCTGGCATCATGGAGCTTGAGCATACGATGAATGTTAGTAAAGATTCAGGAGAAAGAAAGTCAAAACAAAACATCGAGCTTAATTCTAGGGATTTTATTCTAGGCACTGAGATCTTCAAGGTTTAAAGGATACACATTTTGTCCTGAAAGACCTGACATGTGGAGGTATGGAATAGTCTGTGGTCTGAATCCTGCAGTCCATGTCACAAAAGAAATATGACAGTTTCATTCTCAGCCTGGGCAGCAACTTCACTGAAATTATGTTAATGTGATCAAATATCATGACCAAGGTAACTTGTCTTTTTTTGAGATGAAACAGGGAAATTTTTTTATGAGAATATTGATTAATATTTTTTTTCGTAATTTACTTATTTACACAGAGGTTATAAACACAAAAAGGCAGGATATGGGGAAGGGAATGGCACAGGAGTATAGGTGTTCAGGGGGAGTACAGATACCTTTCAGAACAGGGTATCAGCTGGGTGTAGGTTCAGGGGACAGGTCACTATGACTTTGCCTGTGATTCACTTGTCCTTATCTAAGTTGGTACTGTCCACTGAAGCTGCCTATTTATAAGACCTACGACTACTCGCGCTGATAAATTTCCACAGAAGCTGCCTGTTTACAATAGCTTATAGCCTTCTGTTTCAGTGTTTTTCCACAGAGACCCAAGACTTTGTGTTAGCATGCATGTATGTCAGGTCTATTGCTGATTTTAGGCCTATGGCTGATGTTAGGCCTTTAGTGTATATTCAGGGCTGCTCCTGACATCTCCCACCTTCTCTAACAGTATCATAAGTTAGCTATGGAGGACCACGAGACTCAAGATGAGGTTGTTACTTTATCCAGGGTGTTCCTCAAACCCATCTCCACCCAATCTAAAAGAGGGGACTTCTGCCCCTAGACCAAGCAGAGAGAGGCTACCCAAAACCCTCTCTGACTGGTGATCTGAATTCTTGCTTAGGCTGCAAGGCTAAGCACGGCAAGGGAATATAAATAAAAGTTAAAAATATCTATCTGGGTTCCCTGAGGGACAACCCTAACTGCATAGGGCTTGATGTCAAAAGTATCCCCTCTCCAGGAAAAAGACATCGGGATGGTATGGCCCTCATGCCTCATTGGACAATGACAGGAGGACTGGAGCCATTACAAGGTTCCAAGGTAACTTTTCAAAAGAAAAGAAAGTTATTTGGGCTTGTGGTTCCAGGGGGAGAGTTCATAATGGTAACATAGACATGGCAGCAGGAGGCTAGATAAGAAAGCTAAGAGATCATACCTTTAACTCAAGCACAAAGCAAAAGGAGAAACTGGGAGTGGGATCAGGCTATGAACTCTCACAATAATATTCCTCCTTCAGCAAATGTACACCATATTCCCAAATACTGCCACCAACTGCAGACCATACATTGAAATACCTGAGCCTAGTCCAACAACTGTAATAACTATAGTAATTTGTTTTAAAAAATGGTATTGAGATAGAGGGTATAGTACAAAGAGAGATCACCATGTAGCACCCCAAAATATAAGATGGAAAGATAAGAGATGCAGTTTGCAAATAAAGCTGTTTGGGCAAAAGGGTATATATTAAGACACAGTGCAGCTTCCAATGCCACTACTTTGAATGAATGAACGAATGAATTAATGAATATATAATAGAAAGGCAAATAAAGATGGAGTAGTAAAGTGGAATATGAAAGTCAGAACCGGAGATGCAACAGCTGTAAGACTGTGAGAAGCTGATGGTTGATAGAGGAGCAGGTCATTGCCTGGAGGTGTGGGAGAGATTTCAAACAGATACACACACACACACACACACACACATACACACACACACACACACACACACATGGGTTTGCTGTTAATTTTCATTTTTATTTTTATTTTATTTCAGGGGAGAGATTACATGGGAGGGGATAGACACAGAAGGACTGGAAAATGAGTGAAATTGATTTACATGATATGAAGTTCCCAAGGAATCAATAAAAAGTATTATGCATTAAAAAGGTGTGTACTAACTTGTCTGGATCTGGGATTTGCTTTGTCCCAGGTGACCTTGAATGCAGAGATGTTCTTCCCTTAGTCTCCTGGGATTAAAGGCGTATATTACTTTGCCTGGGCCTAAGCTTTTCATAGCCACTATGCCTCAAAATCAGAATCACAGGTGAGCCTTCCAATTCTGGATTGTAGTTCATTATAGTCAAGTTGGCAACCAGGAATAGCCACCACAGGTACCCCCACCCAGGTGATTTTAGGTGGTGTCAATTCTGCATTCAAAACTAACCATCATGGTTTTCAAGCTTTAAAATGTCTTTTTGTCCTCACCTGAGGCCAATTTTTCAATTAAGTCTCAAAAATGCAGTTGGAAGGATGTTTTCCATGGGGATGAAGTTTGTAAAATTACCAGCATACAATGTTGTTATAGTAAGGATGTGTAAGAGCAGTTAGTCATCTTGTTTATGGTTGAATTAGGGTGGGTAGAAGGGTTGGGAGGCCCTTGGATCAACTGTTGAAAAGATGATATTTAGTTAGGCTCTATTGTGATTTTAATTTCTCTTTATCCTTTGTTCTTTAGCTTCATGAATAGACTCTACCTTTACTGGAATTTCAACTACTTTGTTAGCCTTCATGTCAACATTCTTCCCACTGCTTTTATCCTCCATATACGTGCTTATGCCTCTTCATTCTCTTACCACAACATTATCTCATGGATTACTTAATTATGTAGGGTTGGCACTTAAAACACGTTGAGTTCTCTTTCTATGTATTATCAGGAGAAATGAAATTTATCTTTTTGAGTCAGAACTTTAGGCTACATTTTAAATGAATAAATGAGAGGGGGATATTGCATTGAGTCACATATTCCTCTAAAAGCCAACTGTGACTCTATCAGTAGCTTCTGCCATCAAGTCTATCTATTTTTGATCCCTGGGATCCACATGGTGGAATGAGAGAACCAACTCCCACAGTATGTCTTCTGCACTCTACATGACTGTTGTAGCACACGCATACACATAAGGACACATGGACTTATAAATAAAATAATGAAAATTAGAAAACATCAATTGTCACATCATGACATAAAAGCATATATAAAATATGCATTAGATTCCTTGCCCTTTAATACATTTTGTTAAGTCATTTTCATTCTGGTCAGTATATAATGAACGCTGATTAAATAAAATGGATTTGTTCTGATACTTTCTATGCCTTCTTTTTCATCATCTAGACTAGGAGTTTTAATTTCCCAATGAAACTCAGATAAAAGATATTGGTCAAAACTTCACTAGCATATTTCTAAGTTTTTCAACCTCAATCAATTCTTCAATAGAGATGAATGCCTGATGCCTTTGATGATTGGCACTGCAGAATTGAAAAGACTTCAAAAACCCACTGTCATCAATCATGCATGGCAGCTCTTCATGGAGGCCATGCTGAAGAATTTAGCAGGTTCTTACAATGTATGCTACTTGAAATTTTCAAGTGCTATTTAAAAGAGCTCACTGGGATGTGATTAACTGGGAGCTTAGAGTCTCCTGCATAATTTAGAACCAATTACAGTTCAAGTAAATAATGTGATAACTTTTGAAATTAAAAAAAATTATGGAAAAACAATTAATCAATGGCAATTACTAAGTTAAAATACCTATTTCATGTATTAAATTCTAACTTAGCTCATAAAATGTAATCAAAATTAGGGATGTATCAGCATTAAAAATTCAAAATATCATAAAACACTTAAGGTTTGGATCCTTTTTACTGTATGAATGTTCCCTCTCCAGAGTTTACAGAGCAGTGTAACTTGGTTGTGCTTTAAACATCTAAAATTTGTGCTATTTAAAATGATTCTTAGATAAAATATAATTTTATACATTTTTAAATAAGTTTGAAAAACCTTCAGTAAGAATCCTCTTTATTCTCCTAAGTGTTTATACATTTCTGATATTATATTTAGTTTTCATCACATTTAAAAGTGTCCAATATGCTAACTATAAATCTTTGCTATATCTCATTACTAAATGTTGGAGTTAGCCTGTTTTAATTATCATTACATTTGAAAATTATAAAAAATGCTAACAGGCTTCTGACAAAATTCAAACTAGGTCTTCCTCCATGTTTATTTCAAATAAGTAGAAATTTTGAAATACCTAACAATTGTTTTGAAGTCATCTTTCAGACAAGACTCATTAAAACTGTGAAATGACACTTGTAATTCAGTGGCAAGGAAAGTTAAAAATTTAAAGCACATTCAGAAGGTTTGTACATCAAAGAAGTAGAATTTATTCCACCTTTAAATGTCAGTTGCGGTAGGGATAGAGAGTTGGCTCAATAGCTGAGAGTAAACACTGCTTTTGCAAAAGACCTGAGATTGATTCCAGCACCCACACTGGTAAGGCTCACAACTGCCTGTAACTCCGTATCTTGTGACCTAACACCTTATTCTGTACTCCATGGGTACCTGCATTCATTTGCATATAGTCATACACAGAACAAAAGATATATAATTAAATATAAGATATGTCTGCTTTTGAAAGGTCAGTTATATGGGCTAAGCCAAGTGCTTGGTAGGTGAAACACTTTTTATGAAGGCATAAGAAACAAGTTCAAATGTCCCGTATTCAGTTAAAAATCTAGAAATGTCCATATTGAGGTGTCTGTAATTCCAGTGCTCCAGAATACAAGTGGCTAGGAAGATACTCCAGCATGTGCCACCACGTCCAACTCTTGCAAATGTTGGATGGAATATTCTGAAAGTGTTTGAATGTCCTGTTTAATCTAGAATACAGTTAAAATCTGAGTCTTTATAACATGTTTAGATAATCTTTCCACTGGTGAAAGTCAAGCTAGAAGTTTCTATTACGATTTTGGAGTATCTCTATTCTTTCATGTTTATTAGCAATCACATTATAGACTTGTTGCTACAACATTACTTACACACACACACACATTAAATTAAATAGAAAATGATATATGTTCATAGACTGAGAAAATTGATACTTTCCAAATATCCGTATGACCCAAAGCGATGCACAGAGTCAGCAAATCCCTATCAAAATACCACTGACTTTCTACACAGAATTGTAAATAAAAATGGTAAAATATATATGAAATCCAAGTAATCAAAACAATCTTGAGAAGAAAGAAAAAAGCTCAAGATATCGTTCTCTCTAACTTTGAAATACACTACAAAGCTAAGTCAACCAAAACATAATGGTATTGGCATTAAAAAAATAAAAAGACACAAAGGCCAGTGGAACAGAATACAAAAAGTAAATCCATGAAGTTAGAGCCAACTGCATTTGTTTGTGTGTGTGTGTGTGTGTGTGTGTGTGCATATATATGTACATGTTTTTGTTTATGTGTATGTGTAAATGTTCATGGAGGCCAGAGATAAACATGAGGGTCTTTCTTAGTTACTATTCTCCTCATGCTTTGAGACAGGATCTCTCATTGAATTGAGAAATCACTGACTGGCTACATGGGTTAGTCAGAAATTTAATAGATCTTTCTGCTCCATTTCCCTAGTGCTATAGCTACAGTGTTTCTTCATTGCGTGTGGCTTTCACATTGGTGCTGGGGATTTGACTTTAGGCCCCTGTGCTTGCATGACAAGCACTTATTCACTAAGTCATTTTCTCAGTTCAAACCAACTGCTTTTTTGACAAAGATGTAATGTATACTTAGCAAAAAAAGAAAGAAAGAAAGAAAGAAAGAAAGAAAGAAAGAAAGAAAGAAAGAAAGAAAGAAAGAAAGAATCTACATGTGGTACTAGGAAAGCTAGATACTGTTATGATAGTATGAATATGCTTGACTCATGGTGAGTGGCACTATTAGGAACTATGGCTTTATTGGAGGAGTTGTAGCCTTGTTAGAGGAATTGTGTCACTGTGGCTTTGAGGTCTCATATATATGTGTAAATCTGGCCAGTGTGATTAAGAGTCTTCTCCTGTTTGCCTTCAGAATGAGATGTAGAACTCTCAATTCCTCCAGTGCCATGCCTGCCTGGACACTGGCATGTTTCCAGCCATGATGGACTAAATTTCAGAACCTGTAATCCAGCCCCAATAAAATATTGTCCTTTATAAGAGTTGCCTCGGTCATGGTGTCTCTTGATAGCAATAGAAACCCTAACTAAGACAACTGTGGAAACAGGGAAACTAGCACCATATCTTGAAATGTACAAAAATCAACTCAAAGTAGATGAATATGGACCACCTGAAGTTATAAAACCATGAGCCAAACACATACAAGAAACACTGCATAATATCAGTCTGCGAAAGGATTTTTAAAACCTCAAAAGCATAGGTAGCAAAATAAAAAATGAAGGGATTAAATCACAATTTAAAACTTCTGCATGATAAAAGAAACAGGAAGTGAAGAAAATACTTACACATTATAGTTCAACAAAGAATTAATAACCAAAGGCTGTGAAAAATCACAGACAACTCAATAACAAAGCAAATTAATCCAATTTAAAATGAGCAATAGGGTCAGGCAGGCATCTTTTTAAAGAAAGTGGGGAACGGATTATTTGATGATAAAAAGCATAAAATCCTGTTCCTTGTGAGAACACAGCTAAGCCTGAAGAGCACACTATTAGATGAAACAAGGCAGGTGCACAGGAATGCATGGCATGCCATTTCACTCATACCTAGGGTCAACAGCAGTGGGACTCAATTAAGCTTGAGAATAGTTACTAGATGCTGGAGAAAGACAGAAGGAAGAGCACTGGGGAGAGATTGGACAATTAATTAAAATTAATAGAAGAAACATATTTTCTGAGGTTTATAACAGAGAAAAGTATCATTGTACTTTGCAAATAAGAAAAAGGCTTATTTGTTCTCACAACAAAGAGATAGTAAGTACTTATAATATGCTAATTGCTCTGATTTGATCTTTATATAATGATCATGTATATTAAAACAACATATTATACTCCATGAGTGTATAAAGTTACTCTATCAGTAATCTTTTATGGATTCAGGGCAAAAACAAAAAAAAACAAAAAAAAACAACCTACCAGAGGAGGTAAAACTGGAAGGAGTCTTTTGAGAGTCCTTGAATTCATCGAGGTATTCCACAGCCATGAAATTCATAGAGGATTCAATAAAAAGGACGTATCAAAGGCAGTATCTAAGAATCCTATTTGCTGGTGGATTTCACAGTAGTACCTCTTTTCCCAAACACAGAGAAAGAGGAAATATTGTCTTAGCACCATATTTGTTCAATGTGTCAAATCAGAGCCAATTGCTTTCTCATTTCTTACACCAAAGTGTATATTTTCAAGCTTGTTCCTTGTAGTTTTACCACTTGATTTTCTTAGAAGGATAAACTATTTTGAAAGCCAACTCTCAGGTAGAGTCCTTGGAACCTGAATTCTTTCTTCCTGTTCCCCTGTGTATATATAACTTCATTAATATATCCAGTATTTCTTGAAGATTTTATAATTCCCAGATGTTTGACACCTAAAATTAAAGTGTTTAAGTTTAAAAGTAAAGTGTTTAAAATTAGTGTTTAAGATGCTTGTTATACTTCCGTGTGAAAATCCCAGGATTGTTTGTTTGCTTGTTGTTTGCTTGTTGTTTGCTTTGCTTTGCTTTGCTTTGCTTTGGCTTCCTTCCCAGTGTCACAGACCTTTGCTTCAGCCCATCTCATAAGAACAGTTTTGTGGGACTTTGAATTCATACTGTTTGATGTATTATTTGTTCTCCCTTGACGTGTTTATAAAAAGATAGAGATAAAGAGTGTAAGTTCTGTGGAGGTGGGGAGTGGTATGGGGGAAGGGATGTCTCAGCGGGCCCTTGCCAAGGCATCTCTTCCCCCTGAGGAACCAGCCACACACCAGTATAATATAGAATAGAGTTTATTTAGGGCATAGGGAGGGGAGCCAGGAGGGTAGTAGAGGCAGAAAGAGGCAGAGAGAGAAAGAGTAGAGAAGTAGAGGAGTAGAGGCCAGCCATAGCACTTGGAGAGAGTGGGAAAGGAAGGGGTGAGGGAACAGGGAGATTCAAGAGGCAAGAGCAAGAGATCAAGAAAGAGAGGATGGGACAAGCAGCCCCTTTTATAGTGGGCCAGGCCTACCTGGCTTTTGCCAGGTAAGTGTGGGGGTGGAGTTTAGACAGAATACTAACACCCCTCTTCAAAAATAACATTAAAGATTTGTGTCCTGTTCTTCCTATGCCATAGAAGAGGCCATATTTGCTGGTAGATTTACATTGATTGGCTCAATAGACAACACTTTAAAACTTTGGTAAATACACAAACCTCAAAGAGAAAAACAAAACATCAACTGTCTATGGATTTGAATATACTAGAGACCACTAAAGGAAATATGACTGTAAACACTGCAATTACAGAAAGTAAAGATTTTTGTTTTTCTAAGTGCTGATACTTTCAGAATATGTTTACTTTAGTGTTTCAGATATCCATACTGTGTTGGTTAAGTGACTCTATTTAAAGGGACTTGAGGAACTGCTCAAGCAATGCAGAAAGCCATGCTTCATCTCCACTCTAGATCTAGAAAATGCCCTGCATTTTCTAACAGTGACAATGGCAGCTATCCTCTACAGTTTTATAGTGGCTCTTGAGTGGCATCTCCCTGTTAAAATATAAAAAATAAATCTATCTCTTGAAAACTATATAAAAGAGGAGAGCAAGATGCTCGTAGAACTGAAACACTCATCTCTAAGAGCTACATCATCATCCTGACACTAGAATGACTGCTGATCTCTGAAATGAAGGATCTATTATGTTCACATTTCATCAATAGCCTTAGATCACCAGAGTTCTCAAGGCTGATTGAAGTGGAGTGGAAGCAAATCAGAGAGAGTGCTGTGTGAAGGACACAGGTTTCTGAAATTTGCCATGATATTTGATGGCAGATACATTAAGATTCCACTGCAGCTAAAACTCTGGAACTTAAAAATATCAGACCTTTAAAGGTCTTAATGCTGAACCTGAATTCAAGGTCTGGGAAGACACAGTATACATTATAAATAAAAAGTGTAATGTCTATTAATGTATCTTTCAATCTGAGTGGTAGAGATGCACAGCTTTAATTCCAGCATTTGGGAGACAGGGGCAGGTGGGTCTCTGAACTCTAAGCCATCCAGGTAAACAGAGATAGATTCAGTGCAGCCACGGCTATACAGAGAAATCCTGCCTCAAAACAATAACAATGACAAAACAACACCTGAAAAACAACAATAAAACTCTTTCAAATTTAATGACCTTGGGCAATTTTATTACTCACATTGTGCTTCTTTAATTTCTTTGTAAAATGAAAATAATAAATATTGGTTTTGATGAGTTTGGGAGTTGGCTTAGTGAGTAAGATCTCCACGTGTAAGCATGAGAATGTGAGTTTGAAGCCCTAGAAAGATGTAGCACAGCATATTCTTCACATGGCAAGCAGAGGCAGATAGATGTCTATGAGTTCAAGGCCAAACTAGTCTGCATAGGGGAGTTTAAGGAAAGTCAGGGCTACATAGTAAAGCACTTCCTCAAAAGAAACAAAAGAGCATCAGCACTCCTCAAGTTATTCTGTAATTAGAAAATTAAGGATCATTTTCAAACTCTTTTACAAAACTAGGATTATCCTGATACCAAAACCAGACAAAGGCCCAACCACAACAACATTATAGACATAAAATCTCAATAATTACAAATCAAATTCAAAAACACATAAAATGATTATCCACCATTATCAAGTTAGATTTATTTCAGAGATATAGGGAAGCTTGAACATAAATAAATTAACAAACCAAATTGACTTCATAGATTCAAGGGGAGACACTATATGATTAACCCGTTAGATGCAAAAATATAATTGAGAAAATCTAACATTCTTTTATGAAAAAAGTTCTGGACACACTAGGTATCTTAGTTAGGATTACTATTGCTGTAATGAAACACCATGATTGAAAGTAACTTGGGGAGGAAATGATTTATTTCACCCATACTTCCATATCACAGGTCACAATTTTATCATTAAAAGCAGGTAGGGCAAGAACTAAAGAGGAACAGAGACATGGAGAGGCAGGATCTGATGCAGTCCATAAAAGAGTGCTGCTTACTGGCTTGCTCTCCATGTTTTCCTCAGCCAGCTTTGTTATAGAACCAAGGACCACTACCTCAGGGGTAGCACCACATACAATTGCCTGTGACCTCCCCTCTCAATCACTAATTAAGAAAATGTGTACAGGCTTGTCTATAGCCCACCAATCTTATGAAGACATTTTCTTGGTTGAGGTTCCATCCTTTCAAATGACTTTAGCTTATATCAAGTCAACATGAAACTAGTCAGCTCAATAAGTGTTCAGGGGACATTTCTCAATGAAATAAAAGTAATATTATTCAGCGACTAAGAAAAATTAAATTTATAGAGAAATAGATGGAGTAGAAAACAGTTATTTGGGATGAGATAACCCATACCCAGAAAGAATGTTACATGTTTTCTCTCACTTGTACAAGCTAATCTTGAATCTTCAGTTATGTGATTGATTTTGGATACTCAAAAAAGTTAGAAAGTTAGTAAAGATCCATGTACAGGGGACTTTCAAAGGAAGAAAGATAAAATACCATGACAAAAATTATTAAGAAGGAATAATTGAATAGAAAGAGTTGAATTAGGATGGGAATGGGAGGGCACAGTAGAGGAGAGAATAAGGAAAGCTATAACTAACAGTAAAGATCTTTTGAAAATGTCATTGTGGAGATTTAAATAGGCACAGCCCCATAGGTTCATGTGTTTAAATGCTTGGCAATAGATATTGGCACTACTAGGAGGTATGGCCTTACTGGAGGAGGTATAACCTTATTAGAGGAAGTGTGTCACTGTGGAGGCAGGATTTTGAGGTATCAAATGGTCAAGCAATGCTCAGTGTCACACACAGACACACACACAGACAGACACAGACAGACAGACAGACACACACACACACACACACACACACACACACAGAGTAGTCCCTTCTAATACATGCAGATCAAGATGTAGAACTCCCAGCTCCTTCTCCAGCACTATGTCTGCCTGAACGCTGCCATGCTTCCTTCCATGATGACAGTGGACTAAAACTCTGAAACTGTAAGCCAGTCCCAATGAAACATTTTATTTTATAAGAGTTTTCTTGGTCTTGACGTCTCTTCACAGGAATAAAACCCTAAGATAGCCATATAGAAAGTTACTACTGTAGAAGCTTCACAGAGTAGAGCAGGGAGAGTTTCAATGGAGTCATTGTACTAGACATCATAATGTAATAAATAACCTGAGTTCTAGGCATGAAATATTTCCTTTAGAGCTGTTGGCCAGTGAGGTCTCTTATGCCCCCAGACATTACAGGCTATTGCCAATCCTATTGGTTACCCCCAGAACTTGATGCTGATGTTAAGACTCTATTGCTAAAGATACTATTGATAAACATACTTGAGTAATGTTACATGAACAAATCAAGCTGATATTAACCTGGAAACTCCAACCTTACTGGCTAGCTTTCTTAGTGCTGAAAGGTGCTGTTCATACTACCAGAGGACAAAAGCAGTCACTGATCTTACTTTTCTGTGAACCACAGAAGCTACAATAATGACTGGCCTGGAAAGACATGCCTATGGGTCTAATAATGGCATGAACAAGATGGGAGTATTCAACTACTTTCCAATTTAAGCCCCATTCCACAAGATGGAACCTAGCACCATTATCTGCCAAAACAACTCTGGCTAGGCAGGTCATAGGCCATAGGGGAGAGCCTATACTATTATCCTGCTAAATGGACTTAGTATTAAACTGACTTCTAATGACTTACCATTAACGCATAGGTATATTTATCATTCTCATCCCTTAAGCCTTATCAGAGAAGCTTCTATTTACAGTAGGTGTTAATTAACATGGAGACTCAAATGGACTAAGGCACTGAGAATGAGATACTATTCAGCTCTAACTGGGACATCTATAGCACACCCACTCCTCCCAAGTCTCAGAGGTTATTGCAGAAGAGAGACAGAAAGGGTGTAGCTTTGTGAAGTCTGATTTTTGTTGTCCTAGCTACATGAGCACCAAATGTGAGGAAACAGCCCTTGTGGATAGTTCTAAGGGAGAAAGCCTTTGTTTCAGAGTATGCCAAATAGTTTAATATCAATTGAATTGACACAAGATAAATTCATCTGAGAAGAAGGAACCTCAACTAAGAAAATGTCTTCATAAGATAGGGTTTTAGTCAAGCCAGTAGTCCATTTATATAATTAGTGATTGATGGCAAAGGGCCCATCCCACTGTTGATGGTGCCATCCCCGGGCTGGTAGTTCTGGGTTCTATAAGAAAGGAGGCTGAGCAAGCCATAATGAGCAAGCCAGTAAGCAGCACTCCTCCATGACACCTGAATCTGCTCCTGCCTCCAGAACCCTGCCCTACTTGAGTTCCTGTTCTGACTTCATGTGAGGGTAATGATAATATGGAAGCATAAGCCCAATAAACCCTTTCTTCCCACTGAAGTACTGTGTGGAGATTTGAAAATGCTTGGCCCATTGAGTGGCACTACGAGGGAGTGTGGCCTTGTTGGAGTAGGTGTGTACCTATTGGAGGAAATGTGTCACTGTGGGGATGGGCTTTAAGACCCTCTTCCTAACCACATGGAAGTCAGTCTTCTCCTGATTGCCTTTGGAATAAGATGAAGAACTTTCAGCTGCTTCAGCACCATGCCTGCCTGGACACTGTCATGCTTCCTACCATGATGATAATGGACCGAACCTCTGAACCTATAAGCTAGCCCCATTTAAATGCTGGTCTTTAGAAGAGTTGCCTTGAATGGAAACTCTAAGACATATTGTTTAAATATTTTTGGAGTAGCAGTATAAGAGGTATATATAATATAAACAATATCATTCCTAGGGGCATTCATAAGGCTAGATGCAGCCGGTGGGATGGGCCTCTCAGAAATAAAGCACCTGTTGAATACACTCATCATAGGCAAGATGAAAAAGAACGTTTAGGAAAATGATTACTTAACTTCTCATGATAGTTAGCAAAGAATGCCTGAGCTATAGGGTAAGAGTCAAATGCCTATGAATGCAGATCCTGACTGAAGGGCATTACAGTTAAAAATTCTGGGAAAAGGTCTGGGAAAAGATTCAGAAGTGTTAAACAGGTTTTTGGTACCTGAGGCTTGATAGAAATATTCTATCCACAAAAGGGTTAACAGTGGGTGCTAAAGAGTAAGCCAAGTGATTCCAATATAATATTTTGTCAGGCTGATGGAGGAGGACTCTGGTAGGAAGGTCTAGGATAGGAAACTGGAACTATTGAAACTCTTTTGTACACATCTCCTTGAAGAGCTATTACTGTTTGTGTCATCATCAGCAAAATACAAGATTCCTTGGGACCCTAGGTAGTCCCCCTGCGCCCATCCCGGCGTCTCCCCTATCCCCCTCTCCCAACAGAACCCTTTTTGGAGGTGATCCAGGTTCCTGTCCCACTGTTCTCCTCTGGAAGGACCCAGTATGGTTAACCTATCCTAAGCTTCTAAGTCTTAGAGGCAAGGCCTTGGGTTTGGTTCAGGGGCTGGGCTGGGACAGGGGTTGGATAACTGGAAATCAGCTTGCAACTGGAAAATCTTCAGGTCCCTCTGCTGAAGCTGCTTAAATGCAGCCCACAGTTTAGGGAAGCAATCACGACAGCCAAGCTGCACCAGTGCTTAGAGAAGACCCATGATCAACACCAGAATGTAGGCAAGAAACAGCTTCACGTCTTGGTGCCGCTCCCCCACCCCGCCCCTCGCCAGGGTATTCAGGCCCGAAGTCCCACTGTTTCTTTCCCAGTCCACTCCAGTCTTTGGCCTGTGCGAGGTGGATCTGTTGGCGCAGCCCAGGGTTGGCGATGACAAGGTTCCACTGGGAAAAGAGGGGACAGGGCAGGACCGGGCAGAGAATGGTTTCCCATCATGTGCTTGGTCCAGCTGCTGCTGGCCCCTAGCCCCACTTTGCTCTCCAACTCAACCAACCCATCCCTAAATTTGAGACTCAGGGCCGAGTGTCCAAGATACCAGCATTTCCTCTTTTTAGAAGCAAGTGCAAACTAATAGTGAACTTTTTACCATGTGATCATACACCCTAGAAGCCATACAAATGTTGAGAACAGGATGACTCAACTGGTAAAGAATTTGCCTCTAATCTTGAGAACTTGAGTTCAGATCTCTAGAACACATGAAGCCAAAGGCAACAGCATGTGCCTATAATTCCAGTTTGTTTCTGGCAGGATGGGAAGTATGAAAGAAGCCTCTGCAAGTTCCCTTACACAGAAGAATGCACACACATTATATACACATAAACACATGCAAAAGATAAACACTAACCTCTGTAACAATAAAACAATCTGACAATTGTAAGAATTTCTACTGCAATTCAGAAGAGTAAAGACCTTTTAAAAATAATCAGATATGATACAATGTGATTGTTTTTATTAATGCCCCAGAGGAAATACTTCCACCTGGATCCCAGTTTCGTTGAGGAGTTGTGTGGTGTCCTAGACTCTGACTCACTAACAGATAGCAATCTGCATACACTATGTCCCACATGCTGTTCTGGATCCTACTCCAATTATTGAAAGCATTGTACTTTTTCTTCTACATTCGGTCATGCCACTATGATAGATGGTCCTCCATGGGATATGGGGTCATCAGTAAGAGCTTTCATAGACAGGATAGTGGCATGTCAGTCTAACCATCTTTCCACTTTGATGGCATACTGTTATGACTTGGCATTCAGAACATATTTACTGTTTTGCCAAGTCCATGGTCACAGTAATTGATAATAATTGTGAAAAAATATTTCATTTGTTGTTTGACATTTATTGCTGCCAACAGAAACAATTCAGTTCATGTATGTTAGTTTTTCTCTGTAGCAGTGGACAGATTACTGTCTTCACAAAGCCACAGAGTATATGCAAATGTGATGGTTTCCTTGAGACTGAAAAGAGGGTCCTACCCACCCAGTATGGAGATGAAAGCTTTAGGTCAATTCCACTATGGTTATTTTCTCCTTCAGCTACCATTCAAATAGAAGCCTTAAAAAATAAAATTAAATTAAAAAAAAAAAAAAAAAAAAACAGAGTGAGTGAGTTCCAGGACAGCCAGGGTTATACAGAGAAACCCTGTCTCAAAAAAAAAAAAAAATCAAATAGAAGCCTTTCCTTCCCTCTGCTTATCCTTTCCTTCTTCATTCCTTCTCCTCTTTTATTCTTCTTGCCAGCCTAATTACCTTTCTATGTCCTTTAATATATATTTTGTATATTTCATATACATGAAATATATAAAAGTAAATTTCACCAAAGAAATTTAAGATTATATTTAAGGGTTTTTTTTTTAAAGCTTACTTTCTCATTTTCTGTAAATTAGATAGAAAACCAGGATTTTGTATTTTAATGGACAAAGATTCTGAAACAATTTGAAATGTCTTAGAGCACCAATCTTATGCTAATTGCAGCCTCAATTGCAAGTTTGGGCTTTACAAATGGTCAGATTTTCAGAGGCTGATAAAGCGATGTGGAGGCAGCTGATGGTCCAGTATGTCCAGAAATGAATCTTATCACAGGCACGGTTGCTTCAGAACAGCCCTCAGAGCATGAAAGTATCAGGATCTGCCATGCCTACTGAATTTATTTATAATCTTAACAGCATTTTAGAAAATTAAACGTATATTCTGTACAAAAAATACCACCATTGTTTGTCTAATGCTTAACCTTCTAAACATTTAATGTGGCTCCAGTGAATAGAATAGATGCGGAACATCTGGCTAATAGCTAAGGAATGACAGAACTTCAGAACTTTGGTATAATTTGGAACCCAAACCTCTTCCTCTTTATTCCTTATTCCCTTTTCTTATAGATCTCACACATTCTGCTACTGAAATTCCTTCTTTCCTTCCTTCAAGTTACTCCTTCCCACCTCCTAAAGTGAAGATATTTTTGCCTATTTAAAAGGAATTGTCATGGATACTTATGTCCAGTTCCAGCACTCAGAGAAGTTGAGATCAGGGGGTTTCAAGTTCTAGAACATCATAGTTTATACAGCATGGTCCTGTCTCAAGAGAAAAAATACTTCATTTCAAAGCACTTATATTTAGTATTTTGTAGCTAGTATGTATGTATGTATGTATGTATGTATGTATGCCTCTCATGTCAAAAAAAATCAAGGAAATAGAATTTGATGAGCTCAAAACTCATTAATTCATACTTTAGATGTCTGTGTTTCATATTATATCATGATGTAGTATTCTAAAAACATTCAAAACAAGAGCCTTATCTAGTACAGAGCTAGCAAGCACTCCAAAATTTTGTTAAAATGGATGATATGGGAAAGGATGTAATAGAATACATTCTTTTAAAATGTTTTTATCTTTAGTATATCTTTTAATACTGTGATGATTTCACATAGTAGGAACTAACTGAAAATAGTATAAACAGCTTATCTAAGATTGCACAGCTACGGAGAAGCCAAACTGGGATAAGGTCAGGAAAGTCTGCTTCCCAGGGCCAATCTTTGCATTATTAGGCAGCCAAATAAAAAACAAGGGAGCAGTCAGATCTCTCCAAGTTAGCAGTGCCTTCAGCTAAAGGCAACTGAAGCTTATAGTGACTCCACATGTTAGAAAGTCCACAGCTGACCACCCATCGCCTACTGGGCAGATCAAATAAACCATGACAGAATAAGAAAGTCTAGAACTTCTGATTCACTTTCCTTAGACTGAGCCCTTGGTCTTTTGATTACAAGATACAATTCTCTTCAGAGGTCCTCAAGTCATCCCACTAACAAGAAGTGATGAAGTATAAAGGGCAAAGGTCAGGTAATAATGAGCTGTTCAGTGTTTTATGCTTCAGTGACAGACTTGACATACATGGATATGTCAAAAGACCCTGAATTCTATCCTTAACTCTGCATAAACAGGGCATGGTAGTAGTGTATCCCTATAATCCCAGCACAGAGGAAGTAAAGGCAGAAAGAGTAAGGATAGGGATTTTAAAGTCATCTGTTACTCGATAGTAAGTCCGAAGCCAGCTTGCACTGTTAGAGACCCAGTCTTAAAATTAGTCACATAACAGTTTATCTGACCTGCTTTAGCAAGAACATAACAGCTGCTCCAGTATTGTCATTCAATGAATTCCATTTACTCATTAGGACAAGGTGACACTAGCTTCCTACAAGGGATGCCTGAAGGATTAATGTGGACTTTAGATTGTTGCTTTAACACAGCAAACAAAATTTGAGTTGTGTTAAAAGTGGAAGAACAGACTTGGGGTTGGTAGACAGCAGATACTACATAGAGTAAAAGACTGCAACAGGAGAACAGAAGTCAATTTAAATCAAGAGATACATCATGAAGCCTAAAAATAAATGATTCCTTATTTCCAATAGAAAATATCATATTGAAAAACCAAATAAAAGAATCATTAGGGAAACTGATCACTCAACAACTTAGGAACACTTTATATTAATCATCCTATTAGTCTAAACATTTGAAAAATAAAAAACAATATCCTACTGACAGCTATCCTAATCTATACTGTGAGGGAACACTTCAAGATGCTACAATGCAGCACGGAGACCCATTTAGAAACTTGGCCTTTGGGTGACGATAGACATGTTCTGCACAGTCAGATTCAGGCCTAGCTCAAGAGTAGCTTTGCTCTGCTTAGACAATGCAGAATAAAGTTCATCCAGAAAACTTTTAGAGAAATAGTTGTCACAGTGCCTTAGTGATCATTCGTTTACCACTTGAAATTCTGGGGGAAAATGAAAAAGGACTTCAATTGTTTGAATATAGAACTTTTACAGGAACGGTTGTTCACCGTCACCCCCTTTTCTTGGTCTTTGTTACTTTCTCAAAGAGACCTGCCCTGCAGAAGTGAATTTCAAACCCTCTAATTCTCCCCCATATATCTTTATCACTTCCTTTAGAATACTTTCCACATTTTATTGCCAGTACACTAGTTGATGTTAAGAACATTTTCTGGTTCATGTTAGATACAATAAATCATTGCTAAATTGATACAAAATTAATTGATGCTAAATTAATTAATTCAAGATAATAACATATTGCTTAAGTTTCCTTTCTGTTGCTGTGATAAAACAACATGATCAAAAGCAATTTAAAGAATGAAAGGATTTATTTAGTTTACACTTCCAGATTTACAGTTGAGAAAGATCAAGGCAGAAACTTAACCAGGAACTTGAAACATAAACTGAAGAAACTCTATGTACTAGCTTTGTTCTGGCTTATGCTTAGCTAGTTTTCTTACACAACCCAAGACCACTTGCCTTGGGATGATACCAATCATGGTACTACATCAACTAACAATGAAGACAATATACCATTGTTATGTCCATAGGTATATCTGGTTTCGGCAATATATCTATCAAGCCTTTCCTCTCAAGTGATTCTAGATTTTATAAAGTTGACAATCAAAACTGGCCAGCACAAATGCATTGTATTATTAAGTTAAGTTATTAATCAACTTACTACAAATGATGACTCCTGAATAATTATTATCCTTAAAAAAACAATCAATGATGACAGCATTGCCTGTGCCAGACACTAGGGAAAGGAGATATTTCAAACTGCCTGAAGTATACTCAACACTTGTAAACATAGCAAAAAATGCTGATCCCACATTTGAATTACCAGGAGTCTACAAAACACCTCTAATGTGGGTAGGAAAGGCATGCTTAGAACTTCTAACTTCTAAGACTTAGGGGAATGAATTCTCAGCAAGTGTGTGCCTGTGTACAGCCAAGGCTGAGAACTACAAGCTTCCACTTTCTGTATGAACAGTAAGTAGTCTGTTTATGCTCAGACGTTCTGAGTTTGTAGCCTTTACTTTGAAATGAGGTGTGTTTTATGTGAAAGGATTTGTGACCGTTTCTTGAACTGGATGGTAAAGAGAAGAGAAGGTTGTCATTGGAACTTTGGTATTAGTAGTTACACCAAATTCCTCGTTCTCATGGAAGTATATCTTCCAGTATGTCTCACTTCTCTGTTCTCTCCCACCTTCCTCAAACCTAAACAGAAGCAAAGGATTCATTACCCAAGTGAACAGAGAGCAATGTAAATTGCTTTTATAATATCAGATGCTGAGTGATTACTCAAGATGGATGATCCTGAAATAAGATTTTATGTATAATCTATGCTTTAATATATAAATAGCATAGTGGCATTGATAGGTGGACTTTCATCTTAAGTAAATAAAGCTCATTTGAAACTAATGCTTAATTCTACAGAGCACTTTAAATTGAGTCTTAGTGTTAGGAAAGGGTTTGCAGAAACAAAAATGACCATTTTAGAAGAAACACAAAAATACAACTATCGTTACTCTATCCACAAGCAGAAAGTAAATAACTCAGGAAAATTTCTCAGTGTATACAGAAATAAAACAATTGAAATTTGGCTGTCCCCCTTGAAGAAATCAGAAAATAAGACAAAATTTAACCAAACCACCAGTTAAAAAAGACCCTATTAAGAAAACATAACCTGAAAACATTAATGCAAAGAATTCTCATTTTGACATCCTTAAGAACAATCATATCACAAAAGTATGTTTAAGACAAGAAACCTCATAGGTGAGCCTGTTAGAAATGCCTCTGGATGTTAAAGTTCATTTTGAGGAAAAAAAATGTTTTTCTTTTATTTTTGCTTTTTCTGTTGATGCTGGGAATTGAATTTAGAGCCTCACACATTAGAAACAAGCATGGGACCAACGAACTATTTTCTAGTCCTAAGAAGAATTTCTTTAAAAGGAAAATTAGAAGGTATCCTTTTGGTTATCTCAAATAATAACAGCATAATAATTTCATTTCCTGTTTTTCCCCTATTTAATTAGATCTTTTGAATAAAGTATATTTAAGTTCAAGTCTCAATAAAATGACAGTAGTCATCATAAGACATTCAAGAGTATTCATTTCTCATTTCATTACTATTAAACTGCTACCTCAATCCCACCTGCCTATACTAGCTAAAAGTAGTCATGGTGGGAGCCTTAGCTAGTGATTATAATCACTAATAGTTCTTAAAAAGATTAAGAGGTTTGAAGCACTATTGTCATGAAACTAGATATGCTGGACAATCATAGAGGTGGGGAGCGGAGCCTGTATTTCAAGTTGCCTTTTCTTTGAGTAATTACTCCCAAAGTCTATTCTTGATGGATTAGAAAAGGAGCTAAAACTTCTAAGAACTGTGAGTTCTAGAGACTATAAAAAAATGATGTCCCCAAGAACTTAAGGGAATAAGCCTTTCTCTGAGAGTTACAGTGGGAGATAAAAGAGCAGCCAAGCAAAAATATTCCAGTTTTGCTGCCAAGGGATAGAATGACTCCCAGGTCTGCAGGTTTTGACTACACCCAGGTTAAATATTAGAACATTCCTATATATGAGATATTTTATTCACCAGGATGTTAGACAATTGTAGAAGGAAATAAAAAAGTTTTCCTAGGCAACCCAGCACAGCTGGATTATCCTAAGCTCCATTTGTATGGATAGGAAGGTAAATAAAAAAAAATGCCACCATCTATCCATGGCCATTAGACTGTAAATTACAACTCTGCTATGTGTTTCACACTTGTGTTTAGTTGAAGCATGATTGTTTGTTTCAGCACTGTCTTGATTATCTGTGATATTACCAATGCCCAACCCATCAAAGCACATAAAGTGGAAGTACTCAAAATGTTTTGAGCTGAATAATAGCTCTAAAATCTGGCAAAACAGAAAGAAAAAGCTTCTGAGTACAGGATTGTAGAATGTGGGCCAGAAATGAGTAAATGGCTTACTGAGAGACTCATTTGCACAGGATGTGCTGTAACTTGTTATTTTAATTAGACTTCTGGTTCAAGAGAATGGTTTAACCAAAAAGGGCATTTCTTAAAGGAAATGATGGGGCACTTTACAAGATAGAATTATTTAAGTGACTGAGGGTGATTGTAATAATGAGATGTAGGAAATCTGTGTTGGGTTGTTCCCAATAATTAGCTCTCCTAGCCTGGACTCCATTTTAAGCATTTTAAACAGTTCATTCATCATAACTTTAGGAAACAAAACTGATTATCTCTTATATCTGTTTTAGAATGAGACATGATCAACATTATTATTTTAAAACTGACCAATCAGGCTGAGAAGATTGCTCAATCAATAAAGTACTTTACCTTATCTATGGGTAGTAAAAATGTATCTTCTTAATTGTTTTGATTTTATACATTTCTACTAAGGACAAATATTCCAACATTCTTGGAAATTATGAAGTCAGATTTAGACACAAAATTTGAACCTAGCTCCCAATATGAGGATGAAGAAATACTACTTTGTTTGGAGGACTCACGGGTTCTCATATATCTTATATTCAAGCACCCAGATATCTGATTGCAGTTACTTTGAACATTACCTATATTCTTTTCAACCTTAATAAAGTACTAATGGTTCATTTTAATCCAAGTGTTTTAATGCGGAATGTTAAGGGTTCTTTTCTTACACTATTACAAAGTCTTCTCACTTTTATGGTCTAAAAATATTTTCTTTTGCCAATGCATTATTATTTACTGACTATATTTTTTTTCTGGAAAATGTGTTATCTTCTTGGACTTTCTACTCAAAACAAACAAACAAAATGGCACGATCATTTGGGGTAAACTTGTCTGCGATTGTAGATTCATAGATGACCAACAGAAACACATTTTAACCCTTTATATTTCTTGACGAAATGATTTGTTTGTGCTTAGTTTGCAAAGATATTTACAAGGGCTTGTGAAATAGTTTATCAAGCATCATCTTGTGATCATCTCTGCACACACTACATTATATATATATATATATACCACTGTCAAGACTATAAATACGTTAAAGAGCTTTAAACTGTACATAACTAAAGAATACAGCTTCGTAAGTTTAGACACAGCTTTTGTCCATAGTCAAGGTGCACTAAACATATTCAACAACCTGTTTCCCTGCTTGTTTGGTGTCTCTCCTATTCCTCTTCCCACCACTCAAGAGAATTTAGCAGCATCTTTCACCTTAAACCAGCATGCATTTTCCATAATTGTGTATAAGTGAAACTGTATTTTTTTTGCCTCACTTCTTTTATTTGAAATTATTATCTTGGGATTAATCCAGCTTTTGGTCTATTTTCATAATCTGTTGATTTATGGCCATTGCATGAGCACATTCATTTGTTTATTCATTTAACTACTAAGCTGTGACTGTTTTCCATTTGTAGCTGTAACAAAGAGCTGCTAGAAAGCTTGTGTGGAAGACTGTGTGGACAGATCTCTCTACTTTCCTTCCAATGGCATATAGAGATAAAATGATAATTCCTGTAGTAGACACAAATTTGACATATAGGGATGCTGTAAGGGTTCTAATAGGAATGTATTGTAGGAGGAGCTAAGGTGGGAGGAGTTAGGAGAGGAAGAGGCAAGGAAGAGGAGTAGTTAGGAGAGGAACAAAAAAAAAAAGGAAGAGGAGGAGCGAGAGAGAGCAGAGATGTAGGAGGATGGAGAACCACACAGGTATGGAGAGCACTCGTGGGGAAGAACTTATAAACTTTTAATTAGGTTAGCTAATTGGGATACAACTCTCTTTGTATGGGCATCTTGTTATTAATCATTATCAAACATATAAAGCCTTTGATTAATTTATAAGAATTAGAGTCTCATTCTCTTACTGGGCCCTCATGGATGGCGGAATGGTCTGGGCAATGCCCTGCCTTGCGGAGACAGTGTGGAAGATTGGCAGAGCCATCTCTCATGCTGGCATCTGGTGGGTGGCAGAGCAGGCGTTTCTAGTGGCCAGTTCTGGCTGCAGCGTGCACTTGGCCTCAGACGGAGAAACATGGTGGCTGGGCTAGGCAGAGCCGCTGCACCTTAGATAGTCAGCCTGAGCCAGAGTCCTTTTTAAATAATTACTACAACAATGTATAGCAACTGGTATATCAAGAATGCCTTGTGTGTCTCACACGATTGTAAAAATGAAATTAGCATATGCTTTCTACAACTCTTACACAACTGTGAGATTATTAGTTATGTCATATTTTATACTATTCTTAAAAATACTTATTAGTTTTGTGTGCTCGGATGTGTGAGTTCAATTGAGAACATTCCACAGAAAACATGAGGAGGTCAGAGGACAACTTCTGGAAGTCAGTTCTCTCCTTCAATCCTTTGAGATCCAGGGATACAACTCAGGTCATCATGCCTTTGCTTTTACCCACTGAACCATTAATGCCGGCCCTATTCTATACTATTTTTAAAAGAACCATTAACCTTAGAATGTGTGTATGGGAACATGGATCAATATTTCAGTATAGTATCTTGAAATGTTACTGAACTCATTAGCTCTCTCTTTGGTGCTTGCCTGGGATTTCTGTATCAGCGAACATGTGAGCAGCAAATAGGATGTGTTCCTTCATTTCCGACTTGAGCTTTGCTTCCCACACTGTGTGGACGCCAAGTTATCTAACTTTCATAGAAGCCTTAGATCTCCAACTGTTGGTGTGTGGCAGCTCCCTTCTCTTTCTAATTTGCTGAGAATTTATGTAGGCAATGAGATGGAATCTTTCAAAAGATTTTTCTGTCAGTTATAGTAATTGTGGTTTTCATCTTTTATAGTCTGTTAATATTGTGAATTACATTGATCAATTTTTAAATGTTTAACCAATTTAACCTTCCTGAGAGATACACTGTTTGATCATGATGTATTATTATTTCTAAATATAGATTGATTTTGTTTGTTAAAACTTTGCTAAAATTGTTTTGAGTGTCAACTTTGCTATGAGACAACTTGCAAAGTTTGTTTCTTGTTCTGTAATTTGTTGAGTTTTTTGATATGACGAACTGGTAGAGTGAGCTAGGAAATAGTCTTCAGTAAATGGAAAAATTTATATAAATGTTACTGTTTCTTTTAAAGTATTTGGTAAACTTCCTCAACAAAGTCACTTAAACTGGAATTTTTTCCCATGGGATAATGTTCAATCGTATATATTTAAGATATTTTGAAAAATTATGTGTATTTGTGTATGGCTTTGTACATATGAGTTCAGTGCTGGTAGAAGCTAGAGAGACAACAGATCCCCTTTTCGGGGAAAAATTACAGGTGGTTCTGAGCTGTGTACTTGACTGATGGTAACCAACCTCTCATCCTCTGTAAGAGCAGCCTCTTCTCTTAACAGCTGAGTCAACTCTCTGCCTCAGAAATAAATCTATTTTGTAGACATGCTCACTCAAATGATCTATTTCAATGGAAAGGTTGTTAATTGCAAGTTACAACTCTCTGAACCATTTCATTTCATCTGCTTTATCAAATACATTACTTTATTTTTTTCTAGAAATAACTCCCATTTGTTCTTTATTTGTATAATTACACTGATATCACTCCTCTCACTTATAACATAATTTTTTTTAACCTACGTCATATTTTGTTTCTGATCAATGTGGCTAGTGTTAACTCCAATACAAGATTATGGGCTCATTGATTTTTCTCTATTATTTTGTTTTCCAGTTCACTGACTTGTAACCTGCTCTTGAGATTTATTTCTTCTGCTTATTTTGGGTTTGCTCTGCTTTTCTGGATTCTTAACATAGAATAACATAGAATGATCTTAGGATCATATGTTGGGGAAAATTTTTTCCTTTTCTAATATGGATATCTAATATTAAATATTTTATATCAAGTGTTTATAAATTACACCCTCCAGACACTGATATTCTCCCTTGCTGTTATTGTTTGTGTTTTATCCCTTAGGCCCAGGACATAGACATGGTTACTAAAATATCAAGCTACAATTATGAATTATTTTTGCTTCATGAATATCATTCTTCATTACTAAATGCATGATTTTTTGTGCAGTTCCTCTAATCAACTTATGTCTTGGTCATTACAAAATAATTTATTTTGATCTGGTTAATTTTCATATTAGTTTTGTCTTATAGAAATATAAGCACTCTGATTTTCCTCAGGGTAGTGTTATATTTCAGCCTATTTTTACATTATTTATTCTTTATATTTAAAGTATATATAGGTATTATACAGTTGAATTATATTTTTGTAAGCCATGATGATGATTTTTGTCCTATAGTTGAATATTACCCCATTTATATTTAACAGGACACACAATAAAGGAAGTAATTTTACTTTCCTTTCTGTCCTCTTTTTCTCCATTTTATTAATTGTTCATATCTCTATTTGTATCATATATTTTTGAAATTCTATCTTATTCTTTGCTTATTTCTTGTTCCTCTTATTCATCACATTGAAATGCATTTATCTGTTATTTACCACCTCAGACCTCAAGAGATATTATGCTGCCCCACATACACTATAATTTTCCGTGATTTCTCTTTTTGTAGCAGTTGTACCTACATATGCTGTATTGCTTCTACATGTGCTATAAACCCCACAGTATATTATTATTTTTTACATAAAATAAATTTTATTTTATACTTCTTGATGTTATTTATTTGTGTATATCTTATGTGATTTCTATGTGATCTTTCGTTTGCTTAATAGAATTTCTTTAATAGCTCCTATTGTATAAGTTGCCTGGTTATGAATTATTTTAGTTTTATGCCTACAAAAATATAGGCACCTTATTTTTGAAGAAATTTTTGCCTCCTAAAGAGTTTGAATTGTTGGGATTTTTTTCCCTTCGTACATTACAGCTACTGCTCAACAGTCCCTTAACTTGCAGCAGTGTCCTTTTCATCTCCTTAACCCTTTACCTTTGTTTTAATTGTTACCTCCCATTTTTACTGCTTTCTCTTAGTAATTTGATTATAAAATATTTTAGTGCAATTTTCTTCAACTTTCCTATTCTTGGGATTACTTGGGATGCTTGGTTGTGTGTTTCCATGACTTTATCAACTTTAAAACTATTTATATTCATATTCCACTATTCAATATTTTCTGCTCTTTTCCGTCAGAGAGGTTACACACATTTCAAGCTCTTTGAACTTGGATGATGCCCTACTGATTTTCTAGAGTGCTTTGCTTAGTTTTCTGTTTATTCTTCTGTAGTCAGAGCTGGCTATCTTGTTTCCCAGTCCTCAAGGATCAATATATCACTGTGCATTCCACTGTTCATTATCAATATCCTGAGAGCCAGTTTCCTACCTTATGATGTCTATGTTCTCTGTTTCATTTTTGTTTGAGCAAATATCGCTATAAATGTTAACATTTTCCAGGTTACTGTCTTTTGACACAATGTAGGAATCTGACATTTTTATTGCTTTTACACATTTCAACTTTTGAGTATGTTTGTAAAGTCATTTCTATTGCCAAGAAGTGAATATTAGGAGCAAATTGTTGAGGACAACCACCTAACACTCCTGCTTTGGAGAAGCAAGGAATGATTCCTGTTTAAAAAAAAAAATAGGTGATGCCTGAAACATCATACTTGGAAAGGAAGAAAGAAGTCCACTGTTGTCATACTAAAAATATTTTGCAGCCCTTTTAAAAAGTAAGGCTTGAAAGATAATCAGTAGTTAATAGTATTTTCTCTTTTTCCAGAGGACCTGATTTAGGTTCCAATGACACATACCATGTGGCTCACAAAAGCCTGTAACTCCAGATCCAGGGGATGTGATATGGTTTCTGTCCTCCATAGACATCTAATCTGATATGTACATACCTCCGTACATAGACATGCAAACACATATTTAAAAATAAAATAAATCTTTAAAAAGGGAGAGGTTAACTGCAGACACTTCTACTTACAAAGATGAGACATATAAATAGTTACAGAATAATGACCAATGATTCTATGGTGCATACATACTATATCTCTCAGGCTGCTCCAATTAATGCACTGATGATATCTGCCATCCCTGGTTAATTAAAGACAAGTAGTCTACAGGTATTTAGGAAAAGTACTTTGAACTCTCTTAGGAGTGGGTTAAAGGATGATGGAGAATTCACTTAGAAAGAATTGAAAGAAAATATCAGACTACCTGGACAGAGATAGTTCTATGTTATCCAGGTTCTAATGAATGAGAAGGTCAGAAGGATCAGATGCTGGAGAGGCCAACAGGGAGAAATATTAGACTCCCAAACCTAGCTCTGTATGAACACAATGCTTCATTGTGATTAAGTTCCCCATTCCTTCTTGTCCTCCCACCTGACTGCCTCCTTCTGATAAGGGAAATGCAAAATGTTCTCTGGTCCCTTTTTGCAGATTCATACACAGACATCATGCTGTGAAAACACAGGATGAAACAGAAACTTTATGCATGTGGATCCTTAAAAAAATTAAACAAACATACAGTATGCACTGATTAGGAATTTGAGACACAATATAAACTATATTTAATGTTTTAGATATTCTGTTATACTTAAATTTTAAAATAATATATACAATGGTAGTCTGAGCATGGTGGTTAATTCCTGTTATCACAGCACTAGAGAAACAGAGGCAAGAGGATCTACATTAGTTCATTGCTAAACTTGTCTAGGCAAGCTATGCTATACAGGGAGGCCCTGTAAATTATTATTATTGTTGTTGTTATTGTTGTTGGTGGTGGTGGTAGTGTTGTTGTTGTTGTTGTTGTTGTTGTTCTTTTCTTCTCTCTTCTTCTTTTCTTCTTCTTCTGCTGCTGCTGCTGCTGCTGCTGCTGCTTCTGCTTCTTCTTCTTCTTCTTCTTCTTCTTCTTCTCATAATTACTATAGAGTTCATCACTTATTAGATGTCTTTACTATCCCACAGAAGTGAATGAACTAAGCATTAAAAGTATTCTGTGACCATCATCATTGCTTAATGTTCTGGAGAGCATTAGAATCCCTTGACTACCATGAAACCCTTTGTTGATAGCTAATGTAATTACAATGTAATTGAAACTTAACTTTCAAGGATCCCAGCTACAAATATTTCATATCAGAAAAATAAAGTAGTCTGTCCTAATAGATACCTTTAAATAATGAAGAATGTGATCTTACTGTAATGATGTATGAGAAGAAAGCAATAAAAATATTATTTAAAAGCAGAGGTGGAATAGGGGAGAAAGAAGAAGGTATTCCAAAAGCCAAAGCTGGGAAGGCACCAGCTTAGGACAAATAGACTCTTCAGCTTTACATTTTCTGACCTTGGGTGAAAAAAAGAACCTCTGTTTCTCAACAAAACCTTGCCTGCCAGGACGCTTACAATGGTTACAGAAGAATGATTCCATTTCTTCTGTACTCAGCACAAAACATCACTTTCTCACATCTACTTTTTCAAATACAGAAAAATAAGAGTAATTTGTCCCTTATACTATAACTCACCACAGTAATAGCTATATTTCATTGTAATATAGTAATATTTTAGCTTAATGGCAGTCTCCATATTTTCTTTGTTCGTAAATATCACAATTCTGAAATCAAGGGTGACATTTGGTCTTTTGACATTTTACATGCAGCCACCCAAAAAGAGACATTTGCAGCATTAAGCACTGCTTTTTCAAGCTCTCAGTAGGAAGTGTGGGAAGAAATATATTAATATAAAAAATTAACCATCAGATATATCTTAAATATAATCTCTGAAATAACATATTTTTACAATTTAAATATATATTGCATTTTATTTTTATTTCTCTGTGATAGTTTATATCTTTTAGATTTACTATAACTCAATTGCTTGTGTATTCTAAGTGACCTTCTGGGAATTTTTTAAAAGAAACAGCATGAAAAGTCATAAGAGCATTGCTGCATCCTCCATAATTTATACTGTCAGTGTAAATTCTTTCTCTAAGAAGAATACACAATTGCCATTTAGTTCACTTTGGGAACATTTAAATTGGGAACACTTATGTTTTAAAATATCACTTAGTATTCTCCTGAAGTTAGAGTCACCCAAAGCATTGCCTGTGTATAAAATGTAAATAGTGTAATTAGTTACTTTTACTCTGTTGCTGTCATAAAACACCATGACCAAAGCAGCATATAAAAGGAGTTTATTTGTATTTAAGTTTCCAGAAGGTTACAGTCTATGATGGAGAGAGGAGGCAGCAGACAACAGACAAGGAGACTGGAGCAGAAGCTGAGGACTCACTTTTTGAGCAACAAGTACAAAGCAGATGAGTAACATTTAAATGGCATGGCACTAGTCTTTAAATTCAAATCCCACCTCTAGTGACAAACTCCTCCAAAATGATCACACCTCCTATATCTTCCCCAACTAGTACCATAAACTATGGACCAAGTATTTAAATGCTTTAGACAATGGGAAATGTCTGTACAAATCTCCACACCATGGAATGGTTCTTGTGTGACAGTAAGAACATCCCAGTTTGCTAGACTGTTGAGATGGCTCCAGTGTTCAAGTATTTGTCATGTAATTACAAAGGCAAGAACAGGAGTTCAGATCTCTACCACCCATATAAATCCCTGGAGCACAAATGCAAATCTACAATCACAGCACTGGAGAGGAAACAGGGAGATCTCTGGTGCTGGTTGTCCAGCCAGATTAGCTGAAATGGTGAGTTTCAGGTTCAGTGAGAGATGATGTCCTACAGAATAATTTGGAATGTGTTTAAAGATATCTGACCTCAAATACTGGCTTTTATTTGCACATGAATATGCACATATATATGCATAGAGGTGAGCATATACACTAGACAGTTCCCTAATACCTCCATTGATATCAGAAGTGTATCCAGTAAAATAACTCATAATGGTATCTCCAGGACATCTACACGTTCTTTCAAAAACTGCATCCATGCTTTGAATGGTTGGGAAGCCATATGGGATAAAAAGAATCACATATCTAACAGCATGTTTTATATCTTGATGGTAGTAAGTCTAAAAGAACGAAGGTTTATGTAGAGCACTCCTGAGTCCTGAAGGCTAATGAAAACAAAAGCAAGCGTTAGGGAAGGTGGGATAGTGAGCTGGCAACAATGACAGTAAGGGACAAAAAAAGATCAGTCTACACTGGGAAAAGCTAGGTAAGGTTCTGTGGAAGAAACCAGAAGCAGGACAATGTATAACCAAGGATGCTGAGAGTTGCTGAGAGTTGAAGGCTGTGACCTCAGAGATAAGAGAAATGGCTTCAGAAACATATACTCTGTTATGGTTTTCCATAAAGGAGCATTATAGCAAATTGAATGTTTAATATTCAGGAAATGAGCTGTGACATTAGCATTTTATGAAATGATCATGAAAGTTTACAAATAAAATAAAATGGAAAAAGAAAATCCAATATAAAAATAAAACATGGATTCTCAAATAGCAAAATAAAAAACAGGAAGTTTGGTTTGATTTAGTGTACACTATTCACTCAAAAGATTTATGGTAACCCTAATAATTGTTGTGCACTGCTATAAATATTAAGGGTACATTTGGAATAAAGACAACATCTGGAGTGGGGGCTATCCCAAAACATGCAGCCTGTATATGGAGTATGGTCTTCTAAAAAAAAAAAAAAAAAACAAAAAACAAAAAACAGTTGTTCAGTTATTCATGGAATATTATTTTTTTATATCTCTTGTATTCAGTTTGCAACTACTTCATTGAGAATTTTTGTATGTATATTCATGAGGGATACTGGACTATAACTTATATATTTTTGTTGGGTTTATACTTGATTTCACTATTTCAATATTATTTGCTTTGTGAAGGAGCTTATTGTGGTTCTGAATTTTTTAAACATAACTCAAAAAGTATTGCTTGTTTGAAGGCTCTATAGAATTCTTGTATAAGTATATCTGACACTTGGTATTTTGCTTGTTTGTTTCTTTTCATTTTATTCTGTTTGAATGCTTTTTAAATTTTTTTGATTTGCTGAAAATAAAAAGAAAAAAAAAAAAGACAAATGCCTCCATTCTTAGTAGTCAGTAATGAGGTAAAGGCAAGTATGTTTATACCTGAATAAATAATTGTTTCCTGCAATACAGTTATCAAAACAGCAAGAAGTCAAGTTTGCTGGAGGCAATGTATGACAGTAAGTTGGCATCAGCCTTCTACGACCTGAGATCAAAAGGGAGGAGCCACACTTTGTGAAAAGATGACATTTAATCTGGGACCTGAACTATGCACAGGATAGAAGTTAGCTAGGTCAGAAGCTAAAAATGAAGCAATTCCAAGGAATTAATGAAGGAAGGAAGGAAGGAAGGAAGGAAGGAAGGAAGGAAGGAAAGATAGAAGAAGGAAGGAAGGAAGGAAGGAAGGAAGGAAGGAAGGAAAGAAGGAAAGAAGGAAGGAAAGAAGGAAGGAAGAAGGGAGGGAAGGAGTTTGGAAGGGAAATAAAGTTGATTTCTAGACACCAAGATAAGAAAGTGCAAGCCCATTGGATCCAAGGGTCTATATGGCCTCAGCTCCAAGGTAAGAACAGTCAGATCTTATCTCTATACAACACAATGAGGAGTTCTGTTTTGAGCCAAGGCTAAAGAGATTTTATTTTGTTGTTTTAAATAAAAAAGATTGCTTTCAGAACTGCTTTAAAAAACTGGGGAATGACACCCTTCTGGTCCACACCTCCACCTGCACAGAGGCAGATTAGCTTGCCCATACCTCCATCCCACAACTCTGCCTGTATGCCAGGAGAACTGCTTTAACCAGGGATGCATGTGAGGTCCCTGCCTCAAAACCCACTCCAGCTGGGACCCAACAGAGCTCAGTACACATAAAATCTGTCCAGCCCTGCTGGAGCCCCAGAGCAGCGCTTCCAGCTGGTGTGTCCACCTGCATACATGGTAGATCAGTCTCCCTGCTCCCTCACCACGTAGTCCTACCTGTTTCCCAGGAGGACTGCTCTAACCAGAGACACAGCACTGTCTGCCTCCCAGGAGTGCTGCCCTAACCTGGGACACAAAGCTCTACCTGCCTCTGGGGAGACCTGTTCCAATCCAGGACACCCCAGGCCAGTTAACATCAGAGACTACCAGATGGTGAAAGACAAGCACAAGAACAAAATCAACAGAAGCCAATGAAATTTAACACCATCAAAACCCAGATTACCTACTACAGGTAGTCCTGGATATGCTAATACACCTGAAGTGCAAGACTCTGATCCTAAATTCCATCTCATGAAGATGATAGAAGTTTTTAAAGAGAACATAAATAACTCCTTAAAGAAATATTCACCATCAGATCTCCTACTACAGCAAGCCCTGGTACCCTAATACACCTGAAGAGCAAGATTCTGACTTTAAATTCCAATTAATGAAGATGATAGAGGTTCTTAAAGAGGATATAAATAACTCTGTAAAGAAATACAGGAAAACACAGGCAAACAGATAGAAGCCCTTAAAGAGGAAACAAATAAATACCTTAAAGAAAAACAGAAAAATTTTGTAGCATGTTGTTTCTACTACCCCCACTTTAAGCTCCAGACCGACCATGCTACCAGCTACCACCTTGGTTCCCTTGGATCCATGGATGAAATACCACACACACACACACACACACACATGCACACACACATACACACACAGAGCTCATTTTTAACCTGCCTTATGGCTCAGCAGCTGGGCTCCTCTGCATGCTTTTCCCTCTGTTAATAATGGCTAAACACCCCAAATCTGCTCTCAATTTAGTTGTCTGGTTACATTCTCCTTGCTCCACTACCTACATCTGCCCTCAGCCTTCAGCTTAGTTACATTTATAATTTCCGCCTGGGGAACTGGACAATGGTTACTCCTCCCAAGATGTTATATGGCTGGTGACTCTCTGTCTCTCTCTGTCTCTCTGTCTCTGTCTCTGTCTCTCTCTGTCTCTCTGTCTCTGTCTCTGTCTCTGTCTCTCTCTGTCTCTCTCTCTGTCTCTCTCTGTCTCTCTCTCTCTCTTTCTCTCTCTTTCTCTCTCTGAAGCATGGTGAATTCCCTTTCCTCCTCCTGTGTCTCCTGGCCTTCCTGCAGGAACCTAGAAGTCCCTCCTCTTCTGCCCAGCCTTTAGCTACTGACATTTTAAGTGATCAACCAAAAAGCAATTGGAAAACAGCACCTTCAGCATTCACAAGCAGATTCCTGATCAAAGTATCAGAACCACCCCTCTACAAAATATAATCAAATAGGTGAAAAATGAACAAAACAGCCCAAAACCTAAAAAATGGAAATAAAGACAATAAAGAAATAACAAATGGAGGCAACCCTGAAGATAGAAACCCTGGGAAAGAGAACAGGAACTACAGATGCAAATATCACCAACAGAATATAAGAGATGGAAGAAAGAATCTCAGACATAAAAGATACCATAGAAGATATTGATATATTGGTTAGAAAAAAAAGGCAAGTGTAAAAGGTTCTAAACCCAAAACATTCAGGAAATTTGGGGCATAAGGAAAAGAATAAACCTAAGAATAATAGGAAAGAGGAGGATGAAGATCTGCAGTTCAAATACCAGCAAACATGTTCAACAACAGTATAGAAGAAAATTTGCTAACCCAAAGGAGGAGATGGCCATAAACATGTAATATGCCTACAGAACACCAAACAGATTGGATCAAAAGAGAAAATCCTCCTGCCACATAATGATCAAAACATTAAATGTACAATACAAAGAAAGAATATTAAAAATTGTAAAGAAAAAAAGCCAAGTAACATATGAAAGTTGACCTATCAAAATTATAGCTTACTTTTCAACAGAGACTCTAAAAGCCAGAAGATCCTGGAGTGATGTCTTGCAAACCATACAAGGCCATAGATCCCTGCCCAGATGACTATTTCCAACAAAATTCTCAATTATAATTAATGTAGAATCCAAGATATTCTATGAAACAAACCAAACTTAAACAATATCTTTCTACTAATACAGCCCTACAGATGATTCTAGAAGGAAAACTCAATAAAAGGAGGGTAATTACACCCAAGAAAACATAAGAAATTAATCATTTCAAACAAACCCAAGAGAATAACACACACATAGTACTACCTCCACCAAAAAAATAACAGGAACTAACAATCATTGGTCATCAATATCTCTCAATATCATGGACTCAACTCCATAATAAAAAGACACAGGCTAACAGACTGGGTACATAAGCAGGATCCATCATTCTGCTACATACAAGAAACACACCTCAGCAAAAAAGACAGACACTACCTCAGAGAAAAGGACTGGAAAAAAAGTTTTCTAAGTAAACAGTCCCAAGAAAAAAGCTGGAGTAGCCATTCTACTATCCAATAAAATAGACTTTCACCTAAAAGTAATCAAAAGAGTTGGAGGACATATCATACTCACCAAAAAGTCTACCAAAACAAAGTCTCAATTTTGAACATCTATTTCCCAAATGCAAGAGCAACCAGATTCATAATAGAAATTTTACTAAAGCTCAAAACACACATTGAACCCCAAGCAATAATAGTAGGAGATTTCACACCCCATTCTCAACAATGCACAGGTCAAGGAAATGGAAACTAAACAGAAACACAAGTGAAACTAACAGAAGTTTGGAACCAAATGGATTTAACAGATATCTACAAAACATTTCACCAAAATCCACAAGAATGTGCCTGCTAAGCTTCTCATGAAACCATCTCTAGAGTTGACCACATAATCTGACACAAGAAGAACCTCAATAGATACAAGAAGATTCAAATAACACCAAGCATACTATCAGATCACCATGAATTAAGGCTGAACTTCAAAAACAACAGAAAAATCAGAAAACCCACATACTCATGGAAACTGAATAACTCTCTACTCAATGATAACTTGGTAGAGAAGAAATAAGGCAAGAAAGACTTTCTCAAATTCAATGGAAATGAAGATAAAACACCCAACCTTGTGGGAAACAATGAAAGCAATTTTAAGGGGAAAATTCATAGCAATAAATGCCTTCATATAAAAATTTGGGGAGATCCTATACTAGCAAATTAACAGCACACCTAAAATCTCTAGAAAAAAAGAAGAAGTAAACACAGCAAAGAGGAGTAGATGAAAGGAAATAGTCAAACTCAGGGCTAACATCAAACAATTAGAAACAAAGAGAACAATACAAAGAATCAACAAAACCAAGAGCTTATTCTTTGAGAAAATCAACAAGATAGATAAACTCTTAGCAAAACTAATTAAAAGGCACAGAGAAAGTATCCAAATTAACAAAATTAGAAATGAAAAGGGGACATAATAACAGAAACTGAGGAAATTCAAAATATGAATGTTTTACTACAAAAATATATACTGCATAAAACTGGAAAATACAGACAAAATGTATGATTTTTCTAGACAGATATTACATATCGAGGTTAAATCAAGATCAGATAAACTATCTAAACTGTCCTCTATACCATAATGAAGGAGACACAGTTACTAAACCCTCCCAAACAAACAAAACAGCCCAGATTGTTTTAGTACAGAATTCTACCAGATCTTCAAAGGAAAACTAATACCAATAATCCTCAAACTATACCACAAAATAGAAACAGAAGAAACAATACCTAACTCATTCTACATGGCCATAGTTACCCTGATACTGAAACCACACAAAGATCCAACAAAGAAAGAGAACTTCAGACTAATTTCATTTATGAAAATTGATGCAAAATATTCAATAAAATTCTTGCAAATGGAATCCAAGAACACATCATTCGCCACAATCAGATAGGCTTCATTGCAGTGATGAAGGAATGGTTCAATATATTAAAATTCATCAATATAATCCACTATATAAACAAATGCAATGAAATAAATGACATGATCATTTAATTAAATGCTGTAAAAGTCTTTGACAAAATCCAACACCCCTTCATGTTACAAGTCTTGGAGAGATAAGGAATTCAAGGTACATACAGAAATATAATAAAATGCATACATAATAAAATAACATACATATGTAGTAAACAATAGGCAACATCAAATTAAATATAGAAAAACTTGAAGCAATCACGCTAAAATCAAGGACAAGACATGGCTGCCTACTCTCTCCCTATCTATTCAGTATAGGGAAGTTCTAGCTAGAGAAATAAGACAACAAAAGAAGATCAAGAGGATAGAAAATGGAAAAGAAGATGTCAAGGTATCACTAATCTCAGGTGATATGATAGAATACATACACAGTGCCTCAAAATTCAATAAAAGAAAGCCTTCAACTGATAAATAACTAGTAAAGTGGCAATAAAGTTAACTCAAAGAAATCAGTAACCCTCCTATGTACAATTGATGTGTGGACTGAGAAAGAAATTAGAGAAACAACATCCTTCACAATAGTCACAAATAATATAATCTTGATGTAACCAAGCAAGTGAATGATTTATATAACAAGTACTTTATGTCACTGAAGAAAGAAATCAAAGAAGACCTCAGAAGATGGGTAGATTGCCCATGTTTAAGGAGCAGTAGGAGGAACATAATGAAAATTGCCATCTTACCAAAAGCAATGCTATGGCCATCAAAACTCCAGCACAATTTTTTACAGACATTGAAAGAACATTTCTCAACTTCATATGAAAAACAAAAAACCCAGGAGAGCCAAAACAATTTTGAATAATACAGATGGAGGAATCACCATCCCTAAATGCAACCTGTACTACAGAGCAGTAGTGACAAAAACCACATGGCACTGGTACAGAGACTAACTGGTCTATCAATGATATATATTTGAAGACCCAGAAATAAACCCATATACCTATGAAACTTGATTTTTGACAAGAAGCCAAAACCATGGGTGGAAAAAAAATCTTCAATAATTGGTACTGGTATAACTGTCAGTCTGCATATAGAAGAATGCAATTGATCCATGTTTATCACAATGCACAAAACTCAAGTGGATCAATGACTTCAACATAAAACCAGATAAACTGAATCTAGTAGAATAGAAAGGAGGAAACAGCCTTAAACACATTGGCACAGGAGACATTTTCCTGAACAAAATACCTGATAAATGATCAACAACTGATAAATGGGACTACCTGAAACTGAACTTCTGTAAGGCAAAGGGCACTGTCAATATGACAAAACAGCAGCCTACAGATTGGGAAAAATCCTTCACTAACCCTACATCCAATAGAGGGCTAATATTCAAAATATATAAAGAACACAAGAAATTAAACTTCAAAAAAAACCAAATAAGCCAATTTTAAAAACAGAATACAGAGCTAAATAGAAAATTCTCAACAGAGGAATCTTAAATGGCCAAGAAGCACTTAAATAAATGTTCAACATTCTTAGTCATAAGAGAAATGCAAATCAAAATGACCCTGAGATTCCACCTTTGTCAAGAGCAGGGTCTCGGACTTTTATCTGTTAGGAGCAGGCTATTGATAAGGGGTTAGAATCCCCCGAGGGGAGAGGATCGACAGGTTCTTCTCCACTCAGGGATCCTATACTTGATTTGACTGTGAGACCATCAGCTCCTTGAAAGGGAAGAGAGAGATGCCAGAGAGACAGAGGTTTTGGAATTCAGTTACATTTTAATGGTGTACAGCAAGCAATATATTTATCATCAATGTTAAGGCTATTGTTACAACAAGATATTGACTATTACCAATGCTAAAGTAATTGCTACAACAAGATGTTGCCACATTTCCTATGTATTGCCTCTAACAATATACACATTGAACACAAATAATAAGTTGCTAATTACCAAAGAAATAAACATAGCAATAAACACATCATTCATTCATGGATTATATGACCAGAGTCCTTCTGATGGATTCGGGTTACAGGTCCGGAGTCCATGATGGCGGGGTCAGACTGAGGCTTCCAGATAGTTGAATTGATAATTTGACCTGGCAGGGTGCTTGACCACAAAGAAGCTGGAGGTATTGGTCTCTCGGTTGTCTCTTTGATGACCGGGTGCTGAGGAGGCTTGTTGAAGTATCATGCTAGGTCATAATCAGTTGTTGAGGAGGCCTGTCTGGAGGATCACACTGACCAGTCATGGCGACAAGTGTGATGAAGTGCTCTGGTCGGGCTCCTCTTTTATGTTGGATTTGGTGTTACTCCTGAAGTGCATGGCAAATAACCACTAGTGTCTGGTTATTGCTGGGCTCTGATCTCATCACAGCTGGGTATCATAGCACAGCTTTTACTTCCAGACTTGCCCTTACAAGTACCAGACATGTCTCTACAAGTTTCCCATTACAATATGGAGTTGGTCCTCTGTAAGGGCCTGCTCCTTACAACCTTATAACAATCAGAATAGCTAAGATCAAAAATTCAAGTGACAGCACATGCTAGTGAGCATGTGGAGAAAGGGGATCACTACTCCACTGATGGTGGGAGTGCAAATTTGTACAACCACATTGAAAATCAATCTAACAGTTCCTAAGAAAATTAGAAATAATTCATTCTAAACACGCAGCTATACCACTCCTGGGCATATATCTAAAAGATGCTCCACTATATCACAGGGATATGTGTTCCAATGTTCCTAGCAGCCTTATTCACAATAGCAAGAAACTAGAAGCAACCCAGATGTTCCTCAACTGAAGAATGGATAAAGACTGTGGTATGTCTATACAACGGAATACTACTCAGCTATTAAAAACAAGGACATCATGAATATTGCAGGCAAATGGATGGAACTAGAAAATACTATGCTGAGTGAAGTAATCCAGACCCAAAAGGACATGCATGGTATGTATTCAATTATAAGTGGATATTAGATAAAAATTACAGAATACCCATGATACACCCAATAGACCCTAAGAAGGAAGATCCAAGTGAGTATTCTTCAGTAGTGCTTAAAAATGGGAGCAAAATAATCATGGGAGGCAGAGGAGGAAGGGACCTCGGTGGACGAGGGGATGGGAAAAGGGACAAGATCAGGTATGGGCAGATACAGGAGTGAGCCCAGAGAGCCAGGAGAATGAATGAAACTGTGCAGCTGCCCAGGGTTTGGGGTGGAGGGAACATGTAGAAAGTCTCAGAGACCTGGGATGAGGAACCTTCCATGACTCAGTGTTGATGACCTTAGCCAAAATGCCCAACAGTGTGGATATGGAACCTGAAGAGACCACCTCCAGTAGTCAGACAAGATCCCCAGTGGAGGGAAAGAGACCAACCCATTTATAAAACTTTTGACCCAAAGTTGTTCCTGTCTAAAAGAAATGCAGGGACAAAAATGGAGCACAGACTGAAGGAAAGGCTATCCAGTGATTGGCCCAACTGGGGATTTATTCCATGGGCAGGAACCAATCCCTTGCACTATTATTGATTCTGTATTATGCTTGCAGATGGAAGCCTGGCATGGCGATCCTCTGTTTGCTCTACCAGCAGCTGATTGAGACAGATGCAGATACTCACAGCCAAGCAATGGACGGAGGTTGAAGACCCCTATGGAAGAGTTGAGGGAAGTACTGAAGGAACTAGAGGGGATGGAAACTCCACAGGAAGACCAGCAGTATCAACTAACATGGACTCATTGGACTTTCCAAAGACTAAGCCACCAACCAAAGAGCATACTTGGGCTGGTCTGAGGTCCCCAGGACACAGGTAGCATAAGGCTGCCTTGTCTGGCCTGTGAGAAAGGAGGTGCCTAATCTTGTAGAGACTTGATGCTCTAGGGTGGGATGATATCTATGGGAAGAGTGCTTCTCAGAGGTGAAGGAGATAAGGATAGGGGATAGAACTCCATCCGGGGGACTGGGAGGGAGCAACAATTTGGAGGTAAATAAATAAAATAACCAATAATGAAAGTAAGAAAACTTAGAGAAGGAAGAGAAATGAAGTAAAACAAAGCAAACAAACCAAACAATAACAAAACAGTCAAGAACTGCTGACTTAGTTCAGATGAACCAACACAGTAGTATTAGAAGAAAGAGTAGAGGCCATGCATTGCATAATGTGAAAGTTAATTGAAGATCTATGCATAAGTTGAATGCGTATGCATATGTAGTTTGTATATGTCTCAAGCAACTGGGTAAATGATAGGAAATAGTTTAGGATTAGAATAAAATACTAGTCAAAGACAGTCACATATACCTATAAACCTAGAATTTTAAAGTCTCAGGTAGGAGGATCCAAACTTTAAAGCATGTCTGAGCTACAATATTGAGAAAGAAATATAGAAATACAAGATGTAAGGAAGAATTAAATACTAGACTGTGTTTATGGTTGTGAATTTAAGACCAAATTGAAGAGAGACATCAGAGCTGAAATAAGCAGTATGCAGGAAGAAAAGCACACAAAGATTTCTCTCATCTCAAAAAAGAATTCAGTCAACCTCATTGAGGCTAAAGAAGAGAATTACAGCCATTGTTTGAAGTCAAAGAAAGCTGAACCCACCATAGGGATCCATAAACTAGTAAAAAAAAAAAAATGGAGTCTATTGTCAACCTTCTAGGTTGAAAAGTTGAACACAAAGAAATTAAACAACAGACCACAGAATCCCACAAAAGATTGTTACTGCTGGTTTTAAAGGTGTTTGAGGCTCTGCTGTGGATAAAAGCCTGAATGGATTGAGAGAACAGGGTAATAAGGAAGCTCAAAGATTGGGCAATCATTTCCAGGACAGTGTTTTTAAGAGCAAAGAAAAATAGGTTAGTGGATAGGAATGGAAGTCACCATATCCAGTGACTGTCTTTTACTTTCCCATTTTATTGTTTCCTTGGAGCTCTCCAATATTAAGGCACATAGTATGCCAAAAAATAGTATCCCTGGGGGGGAGGTAAAAATTAATGCTGAGGTGAGAGAATAATTGCAGAAGAAGAGACCTTGTGGTACTGAGAACCGTTGACTCCAATTTCCTCAATGAAGTCTTAAGAGTCTGTTTACTGTAAGTCTTAGCTATGCCACTGAGTAAAGTGATTCTAATTTAATTGTTCTCGGCTGAGTCCTTTACATCAATATATTTTTAAAAGCTCCCCATTTCCTTCTAATGTGTGGTGAGGTTTGAGAAGTAATCTCAACAACACAGTCTCAACAATATAATCTTTGTGTATGTCTATCCTCAACCTTCCTTGTAGCTTTATTAAATGTATGTATGTCTTCAGCACATTACTCTTCAGGGTATGTGGACCTTACACAAATGAAATCATACAGAATGGACTCTGTTGGTTGTTAAGCTTGAAAATTTTGCAAGGAGAAAGACCAAAACCACAATTGCCCAATTAAAAAAAGAAAACTATTCAACACCAGACAATAAAATGGACAGTGGCCGGGTCCATGCACTGGATTCCCAGGGGGAAAAAAAAAAAAAAGCACACTTAATTGCTTCAGTCACATGCTGATAAAGGTCAACCTATAAGGCTTTTCACTTTTTTCCAATTGGGGGCAAGCATACATCCTGACTACATCTTGCTTATATATCTCCCACTTACATGTAATCAAGCACATCCTGTCAGATGTAACAAATGTTATTATGGAAATGAAAATAAGTGACTTGTTATCTTACGTGAACAGCAGCTCCCAGAATTCCAGGAAGTTCTCTGTCTTTGGAAATGTGAGACTCACTTGTTAACTTTAGCCCATATAGTATCTTATTAGATTTGATAATGTATCATGGCTACAAGATTCACACACGATCCTGGATAATGTCTGGTTCATTTATTTTTCACTTTATAATGTCCCAGCATGGTGCTAGAGAATGTCTCAATTGCAAGCAAGTGTGAGGACCTGAGTTGTGATCTGCAGCACCCAGATAAAAACAGAAATGTGTGTGGTGGTGATGTATGTATCCAGAGAGCAGGGAAAGAGAGACAGGAGGACCTGGAGATGTGCTGCTAATCTAGTTTACATGTAAAGCTCTGCATTCTGTGATGAATGAGAAGAATACTTCCCCAAAGGCTAAGGATCATCTTGGAAGAGAGGGTGAACAGATTGTAAGGGACCAAAGTAGAGAATGGCTACAGCAAAGCAGTGTTTCCAGAACTTAACAGGGCCAGTGCCCACATGGATGTACATAGCTTGTGACAGTGAAATATCAACTCAGACAAAATCCCAACAGGCTTTGGGGAAGGGCTCATGAACTTTACCCCTAGCTGAGACACTGGCTGCTTGATGGTTTCTTGGGAAGGGATAGTCAGTTTCTTCCGGACATGAACACTGAGAGGCTACCAATACTCCAGTAGATAACCCCACATCCACGAACATTACAACAGTAGGACTCTGGATTTTGAAAGAAGAAAACGAGGCTGTGAGGAAGCATGTGAAGACGGATAGGAGAGGAGTTGGAAGGGAAGAAATAGGATTGTATTTAATCAAAACACATGTTATAAACGCGTGTGCATGAAAGTCTCAAAAATAAAAGTGAGGTGGTCACCTATTAAAGGAGTCATCTGACATTGATATCTAGTATCCACATAACACATACACACATACATGTGCATACACATACAATGAGAACATATACAACTCAGACTTACATACACAAAATTAAAAAAAAAAAAAAAACAGTAAAGAGTTCCAGTCTGTGATAATACACAAATAATCCACCCACTGATTAAGTGGATATTTGAAAGTTTTTTATTTATTTGATTATTTTAACATCTCCACATGCTGCTTCTAGGAAGGATCGGGCATGTGCTCCTGATTCACTCTGAAAATTATTTCCTGGAAAGTAGAAATATAAAATAGCAGAACTAATTTGGGGAAAAATGTGACATTATGGGTTTGTTTTTCAGGATGGTAATTACTTTATGTTCTGCTCCAAAATCGCTGCTTATGCTTATCAGATTATATGAAGGAATGTTTTGAAAAACAAATTTCTCTGAGGCTTCATCTCAGTCTGGGCTTCTTCTTCATTGTTTCTGTTCATATTTACAAAATTCTCCAATATCCAATACCAGTTCACAGTGAGTTTACAGTTGTCCTGATCCAGCTGTTTTACATTTAGATTCTTAGTATATCTGAATATTTTTAAATAAAATCAAATTATTATTTCTTAAAAAAAAAAGATGTACAGAAAAAGTTGATTTAGTCAATGAGAAGAAAATCCATCGTTTCCCACCTTGGTCAGAGAAACCTGTCTGTGTAGTGGATGGTGGTTAATTCATGGCCAGTTGTGCTGAGAACAAGTGATGTTGAGTGTTCTTCCTGCAACAGGATATTTATTATTACCTCTTCTAATGCTCAGGGCACATTGAAGAGGAAGTAGAAAGAATACACAGGTCAAGGATATGGAAAGAGTGAGAAGTGCCGTTATATGAACATGGTATGGCAATTGCAGCTGTGGTGACCTCCACAAGATGTGCACAAGACCAGGTTCATTATCATTCAGTCATAGAGAAGGGAGGCTTCAGGATCTACCCCTTTCAGGAGAGCTGTTGCAAATGAAGGACTGCTCAGGAGGAGGGTGTTACTGACCTCAGTGATGTGGGGCCGTTACTCATGCTCCCACGGGCAGTTCCACACCAAAACCTACCCTGTCAGCCCTTGTTAGACTCAGTGGTTCACATAACGAAAGAAAAAAAAAACAGAAGAAAAGCAAATGAAAGTGAGAAGAATGCTTGTTGGGATTCCATGGCATGCTGGGAAAATCTACGAGCCTTGTAGAAACACATAAGATTGGTCTGAATGAAACACCTATACAGGAGCAGTAATGAATATATGTAGTTCTTCCTACTTCAACTCCAGTCCTCAAGTTGATAACTCAAGGTTTATGTCTTGTTAGAGACAACTTAGACATTTTACAGTGTTTAGCAGAACGTATTGATTTGCTTCTGCTAATATCCTCTTTTTTCCCCCCAATAACTGCCAGATTGTATAAAAGGAATATTGGTTTCACCGGTCCGGTTTTTCATTATTTAAAAACTAAGTAATCATTTTAAAGATATGTGTGCTTTCAAGTGTCATAAATAGACATTAGTATGGTAGTATTTTTTCTATGCAGATTGAAAAAAATCAATCTTATGCCAAGCCACTTGCTTAAGGTTGATTGAGAAGGGCATGGCTAAAGCTATAAGTTCTGTTCTCTTTGCACAGAGGATAGAACTCTTCAGATCTTGTGACAGAATTGGTAAAAAGACTTATATGCTTATTTTCCATAGTAAACTTTTCTTATACAAGTAAAGATAATAAGACCAGTCAATGGAAGATTTTCATAGAACCACATACAAGCACTGAAGGTATAGGACAAAGCAAAGTTGCAGTGGATTCAGAACAGTTAACATGTCTATACTTATCTACTTGTCAACGCAAGGAACATGATTGACATGGTAAACCCAGCCTTTTGAGGCCATAGGACCTACTACTTCCACTTTTTTTAAATCAGCGATATTTCTAATTACATTCTATATATTTACTGTCATTCCACATTAAGTGTAATTCTACCACACCATATCAAATAAGCTTTGTTTGTAGTTATTTCTAAGAAGACTAAACATTAGTATTGTTTCTCTTTTTCTTACTTATAAGAAGCTTATATTATTTGATAACTCAGGAAAAGGAAAGCCAGGACACTCTAAAGCCTCTTCAGTGAGCTCTGCTCTCAGCATTGCCTGCTTCTCTTACTCCAGTTGCTTTCCCACAAGCCTCTTCACTTTCCAACACTTGAGCCTTTGTTACAATTCTATCAGTGGCTTAGTATAATTTTCTGAGTTTTCTGAGTTGTCCTACATGCAAATGAATGTTCTTAATGTCTTTCTTCCAAAACACCAATACCTATAATGTGAAAAATAAATCTTTTTTTAAAAAACAAACAAAAAAATTGCAAGCCAAGGGTTACATACCCTCTCTAACTTTAGTGGTGTTACCAACAAAACAAAGTCTCACTCCTTTCTAGAACTTTCCAGTGATTCATTCTCTGTCTTCAGTTCTGTCTCTTCCTTCATCCCTCTAGTCAATTCTTCACTCCTCTAGGTCTTTATCCTCATCAGAATATTATTGTTGGTTTCTCTTAACAGACATATTTTATCTTTTCTTGTTGTTTCTGTTTCAGTTTGGTTTTTTGTTGTGTTATGGTTGTTTATGAGTTTCGGGTTTTTTTTTTTTTCTTGTTCTTGTTTTTGTTTTTGATTTTTGTTTTTTGTTTTTTTGTTTTTTTTTTCCATATAGCATTTCATGTTGCCCAAGTCAACATGGAATGTGCTATGTAGACTAGTCTGGTTTCAGTTGTGATCCTCTTGTCTCCACCTCCTACATAATGAGTTACAACTGTGTGCTACCATGAAAGACCCACACATGAAACCCTTTTAATGCCAGATATCTCAAACATCTTAAACTACTATTTAATTTTTAATTATACTTGCTCTATAAAAAACAACTGGTCAGAAAATTGTTTTCAGCACTTGGACTTGGATTTGTTTTTAAATTTGTATTGGATTCTGATAGTTGTTTATATTTGCATGGGACCAGGGAATGCTATGCCCTATGTATATCATGCAGGAATATTGAATCATGCTGACACATATAACCCTCATCTCATGCTACTCCCACACTCCCACACTACTCACTGCCAGAATGAGTATGACTACCTACTTTTGTTCTTGATATTTATCCTTTACGAGTCTGTTACCATTGGGAAACTGGGGTTCCTGGAGCAGAAGTATCTTCCTGTTTGTTTTCTGTCTCCTGTACTCCATCTCAATGAACTGAAGGCTATACTAGAGAAAAGGACAATGCATTTTTTGCTGTTTCTAAAAGCCTACAGTGAATTAATTTATTATATTTAAAGCATGTATTCACCTACAACTACTTCATATTCCCTTTGAAATTTATAATCTCTATTTTTTTAAAGTTTTTATTTATTTTTTTGAGTTTACATCATGGACCCCAGTCTTACTCATCTCCCCAATCCCTCATATCTGCCCTTAACAACTGCAACCTCCCCCTACCCAAAAAAACTAAACAAACAGAAATCAAAGCATAGAAAAATATCTCATCATGGAAGCTATAAGTGTGTTAGTGTATTCCACAGTATATTCCTCTGCCCACACATCTTCACTTGCAAATGTTCATTGTAATGAGTCATTGGTTTGCTTCCAGGGTTTGGCTTTCTGTGACACTATCAATATTGGATCCTCACTGGGATTGCTCCTGGTTATCTTGTTGTTGCCCTGTGTCCTGGAGATCCTGTAGCTTTGGATGAGCAGGACTGGCCCTTTTACAAGTCTCAAACATCCAAAAATGATACAGATTTTGGGGTAGGCCCACTCAGAACCCTGGATCTGTGCCTGGGTGGTAGCTGAGCTGGTCATCCCATAGACTCCCCCTTTTATCCTCACCACCATGCTGAGCTCTCCAGCAATGTTCTTGCTTGGCCATCCAATGCTACCACCAGCAGGAGACAGGTTTATCTCTCCTGATTTTATGCCATCTGGGCTGGCTTACCTTCACGAACACCTCCAGAGCCAGTTCCTCTGTGCTGCCCAGTCAATGCACAGGCCCACTATCCCAAGTGCTTAGCCTGAAAGGGAATGGGCCAGCTCTTCAGCTCTCACACCCTTGGGTCTGGCTCACCCATGTCAGTGTGATCACAGCCAGCTATACTCTGTTGCTCAGGCAATGTGCAGGACCTAATCTGCATCCATCCCCAGCCACCCCCAAGGCCACCTCACAACTTCACATCAGAGAAATGGCCAGCCAGCTCTCCTTCACTCATGCCCTCAAGAGTGGCTCACCCACTCCCCAGTCCCTACCCAGCCCCCCAACTTCCCCATCACTAGGGCCAGCTCTACTGCACTGTCCAGGCTTGGTTCAGGGCCCACTCTACCAAGTGCAAGTGCTGAAACCTGCAAGGGTCAGATTTTGAGGTAGCTCTTCCACACACATGACCCTATGGGCAGGTTTCCAGTACCTGTGCCACCCCTCAGCAGATGAGTGGCTGATGTCATCTCTCACACATTCACACCCTTGGGGCAGGCTATCTCCACCACCAGTACCAAGGCCAGCTCCACTGTGTTGTCTGGGACAGTCATGGGGCCTGCTGCTCTCCTGAATGACACAGTTAGTGAGAGATGGAGCTAGATCTCCAGAGTCCAACAGCCAGTGAGGAATGAGAACAGTTCTGTACAACCCCAGGGCATCCAAGTTGGCCTCACGAACTTCCAGGACCAGGAATGTCCCCATGTTCTCTAATGGCAGTATGAAACTTAGACATTAACACCTATCATTGGACCCAGACATCACTCACAGTGGCAGCTCTAGCTGGGACCTCCCCATTGTTCCAGTTGTGTATGGGAGGTAGGGAGGACTGGCCATTCACAGCAGTCTACCCCTCTCTACCCTCAAATATCCAGGTCCATCTCTCTTTATAGTGCTCAAACTGCTCCACTTATCTACCATCGGTTAACCACATATTTGCATATCATGGTGGTTCCCACTGCAGGCTGGTCATGTGGCTAGTGGATCCCTGGTGGGCCCCTGGGTGACATCCTCGGTCCACATCACATGGCATGGCTACAAGTGTTGTCTATGGTCTGTGTGTGTCATGCCCTTCAGGGCAGGTCTGTGGAAAGCATGGTGGTCCAAAGGTCTCTTGACTGTCTTCCTACTCCCACATTGCTCTGCATAGTTCAGGCAGGGCTCTTGTGTGTCTATGGCTCACCTGTACCATGGGGTGGAGGACAGATCTGTGGGCATCTTTCTCTACCCACACCTTGTGGTGTGGTAGAACACAGGTGCCTGCATTCTTCTTCCCTCACTGCTCTGCCTGGATTTGATTTGAATTTTATGTCCAAGGCATAAAGCAGCTTGGACTACCAAGTCAGGCATCAAGCTAGAATGACAAAGGACTGCCATCTGCTTTGTCCCTGACCACCGACAAGATATGCCTTTGCCTGTTGCCATCAGATAAAAATTTTTCTAAAAGATTAAAATGCAAATAGCCTAGTGAGCATTTTCCCCTCGATATACACTATTTAAAATCCATAGGACTAAATAAACTGAATCATCCATGCAGGGATAGAATTAGCAAAGTGTTCCAGAACTTTGGAAATAGTTTGACAACTTAATTCAAAACTGAACATTAGACTGACATACACATACACACTGATAATAAAATTCACACAAGTGTACACAAACACTTTGTTACTGATCATCTTTCCTGGTTTCTCTGTTGGATGTTCTGACATCTGGATCTGACTGTCAAGGAACTCTTGTCATTCAGTGAGTAGTTTCCAAAGTTGTCAAAGGATATAGGTGTGCATTTCTTTCTTTCTCTTTTTCTTTCTTTCCTTTTTTATAGTGAAATATATTTTTATTAAATATTTTCTTTATTTATATTTCAAATGTTATCCCCTTTCCTGGTCCCCTCCCAGAAGCCCCTTATCCCACATCCCATCCCCCTGCTTCTATGAGGGTGTTCCCCTACCCATCCACCCACTCCCACCTCCCAGCCCTGGCATTCTCCTACACTGGAACATCAAGCTTTCACAGGACCAAGGGCTTCTCCTGCCATTGATACAACTTGTTATTTATCTTTGGTGAGGTTGAATTCAGGCATGACAAAGAAGAGAAGGGCTCAATAATGGTACCAGTGACAGCCTGGCTTTACAAGGAAATGAAGCACACATTTCCTAGCTCACAAGGTTAGCTAAGGTAGAATGTGACTGTGTTTAATGATCTACTCTTACTGTCCAACCTCCACACCAGCTATGCAGATGTGAACAAACGTGAACATAAATAGTCCTTGCTGTCAGTCATTGGGTAAAAGGCAAAGTGCTCTGGTTCATCCACCTTTAATGACACTTGTGACATTTTTCCTGACTGGTCTAGTTGTCACTAGTCTGAGCATTTTACCTGACACTTGGAAAGCTGAGACTGACAGGTGAAAGACACTTCTATTTGAGATTGAGAACTCTGGACATGAATCGGGATTGGTGATCAACTTTCTATGTCATTCATGTTGGTCCACATAATAAACACTTGTCTGAACTCAATCTATTGATTAACCTAGTAATATCCTACTGATCGACCTGCCACTTGAGCCTCATCATACTGGGCACAGAAATATACCCATCATCTCCTAGAAGCACAAAGAAGTTGATGATTCTGATACAGAGGTGTCCACTGTATATATGACTTTGAACTCCTTAAAATTTGTCATTCTTTTTCTGAGTAAAAGACAATGTTTCATGGATTATTATTGTACCTGTCTATACCTAGTAGACATGGGAAGTTAAATCCTCTTCCAGTGTTATAATTGGAGACTTGTTCCTATTGACCCTTTTGTCTGTGGCTTGTCTTTGGCACACTTAATGATTTTTTTTAAAATAAAGGTGTTTGACTATGATGAGCCTCAATTTCCAAATTGATGAGTGAATTTTTTAATGTAATTTGTTCAACCAACAACCAAAAAATTAAAAAAGATTGCATGGTTTAACTTAAAGCATAGATTAGCTTATTTAATTTGGTCAAAATGGTCAATATTCCTATTTCACAGATGTTAAAGACAGAAAAAGGAAGATAAAGTAATTTTTCCAGGTCACACTATTAATAAATCACAGACTAGGGTCCCAACATAAGTATCAGACTCAGAATTTTATGCTCAGTCACAATGTGATACTGCACTTAGAACAGATTCTTAAGGGTTAGTTGTCTTGCATCCCCTTGGTTATGATGTACTGTATATTTCAGATGGAGAAGATTATATATTAGGAATCACACCTGGTATTGAATGCATCTCTCTTGCAACTATGTGCTTCTTGAGGACTGTTTTCCTGTCTGTAACCCATGTACCTTTCACATGGTAGCTTTCAATTAACAGTGGAGGAATGAATCCGAATAGGTCAGATTATGACCAAATCTCTAGTCCCAGAAAGTCCACGTTGACATTGAAGGGCCACATTCATGTTTTTTGAACCTTGACAAATTTGATGACTTTTGAACACAGCAGGTTTTCTAGAAATCTTTTCTCTCACGTCAAATCATTGGTTATTGTAACATATATATTCATGAATATATGATCACTGCAAGCAGGAATCTCAGATCTGTATTGCTGGAGAAAGTCAAATTGCTTAAGACATTAAAAAGTGTGCCCTTCCCCCAGCCTTGAGCAGGCTAGGAATAAAACTCAGGGCTTCTTTGAGAGCAGGAAGTGTTCTTAAACACTGATCCATTTCTCCAACTTCTAAAACCTTCTGTGTACCATTATACTCAATCACTGATATTGTATCTAGAGAATTTTAATGTGTTCACAACCAAGATGTAATCCATCTACAAAGAAGTTAAGTAAGGAAATATTTAAAATATTCTGAAGATAAAATCTTACTCCACTTGGCCTTCAGATGACCCCAGAAGTAGAATTAATTCATTCATTGAGTTTCACTTTCTTTTTTTATTTAAACATTCTACTTATATTTTTTTCTTTCCTTGATGGTATTTATAGTTTTTCATGTGAGGAGTAGTAAATCCTAATAGAGACTCTTAGTACTCCTGAACTTCTATACTACTATACTTCTATTTATTTGAATGAGAAAATTCCATACATTTCACTAAGCAGTTCAGTAACAATATCTGTGAGTTATTTCTTTCTCTTTCTGTTCAGTTATCATTTAAAAATGCAGAAATGGCCATTACATACAGTAAAGGTATAAAATTCCTTCTTGTTTACTCATGAAGCAGATGGAAAAAATACAGAGATTTGCAAACAAATATTAAACAAGTATGAGAGACCTTGGAACACTCAGCCTTAAGTAGGATGTCTCCATCAAATTACTCCCTGAAAACTTCAGGGAACCCCACAGAAGAGGAGCCAGAAATAATGTAAGAGCCAGAAGAGATAGATGAAAGACATCAAGAAAACAAGGCCCTCTAAATCAACATGAGCAAAGTTCATATGAACTCACAGAAATTGAAACAGCAAGTATAGAGTCTACACAGTTCTGCACCAAGTCCTCTGTGTATTAGAGCTTCTAGTTTAGCATAATTTTGGGATTCCAAAGTACGTAAACAAATAGGTCTCTGATTCTTGTGTCTTCTCTTGGGCTCTTCTTTTGCTGGTTTTCCTGTGCTATTTTTATGTGATCATTTTTTTGTTTTATCTTATTATATTGTATTTTGTTATATTTTAATATTATCTTTTAGAAAGCAGTTATTCCCTAACAAGAGACAGAACGTGAGAGGATCTGGGTGGGATGGAAGGTGGGAAGAAAATGAAAAAGAAAACATAGTCAGGATATATGTAAAAAAGGAATCTATTTTCGATAATAGGAAAAATAAAAGTGATAAAAATAAAATTCCTTCAGGTATAGAGACACTAAATAAATCAGTTTTTAATTTGTCGTTTTTGTTGAATGTGTATTGTGACTCCCCAATTTAAATTTATGTCAGTCTTGGCACAAGGACATTTTGCATAAATTTTAGTTGTTCAGACTACCCTCCATAGTATTCTAAGTGTATTTGCTGAAATCACCTCTGACTATAGTGCAATAAACATAATTTCATTTGCTCTTACATCTGCTTACCAAAATATATTATAAATGCTTGATTTGATATAATGTTAGGCCTCATGATAATTTTCTAATTTCCATTCATCTTTGAGAAAAGTTTCTTCATCACAGAGGTATCAAATTCATATTTCTTATAAGTATGGTTGTCATTTACTAGAAAGCACTTAGTAAATGTTTTTTATCATATTTAGGCTCTTTAGAGAAAAATTCCTTAAAATCTCAGAAGTTACAATCACCATTATTAGTACTGTCATTTAAGTTGTTATTCATGATATATAACATTAATTACTCTTAATGAGAAAAATAAATGATTATTATTGTGATGGTGAAAATTAATCATTCATCAGTCAAGTCACATTTTGTAATGTTTATATGTAAGTATGATCAGTAACATGATTAAATTTTGTCAACATACAATACAAAATATAGTCCCAACTAGAATAGTAGATGGTTTTGTAAAATCATCTCAGATGAACAGCTGTTCCAGTTTTCTCTTTATATGCCATGTCCAAAAGCAACTTGGGTAGGAAAGTGTCTCTTTTAACTTACAGGTTACAGTCCATCATCAAAGGAAGTCAAGGTTTGATCTTGAAGGAAAAACTGTGCTTATTCTCTTCACACAGTTTATGTTCAGCACCTTGCATCTACAGCTAGCTCAGGCACATGCCCAGAGGTAGTTCATTTTTACAATGTACCAGGCTCTCCTGCGTCAGCTATCAATCAACAAATACTCCACAGAGGTGTGTGTGCTGTGAGATCCACACTTTCCAGAAGATCTAGTAGCTTCTGAGGATACAGGGAGTGGATGAGTCATGAATAGGCTAAGGCTTATGGATGCTAGGGAAAATTCACATTTTTCAGTGGCTTCATAAAAAGCTTTGTGCTCATTGTGGGGACCAGATCTGATTCTGTGTAAGTCCCACAGGGATACGAAGATATCCACAACTCATTAAGAAAATTACAAACTCAAGAAGGAAGTCATGACTGACATAAAATAATATGTGATCCTCAGAGGAAGACCACAGATAGAAACTCACAACTAAATAGCAGTCTCGTAGACAGAAAGGACAGCTTAACCCTGATAGGACTTACTGCAAGTACCACCACTGAAAGAAAAAAAAGTTAATTATAATTTTTAAATAAAATATACTAAGGAGCTTCTACCTGGTCCTTTCTGATGGAGCAGACTCCTAGCTGCTCTACACCTGAGAAGACACCATATCCTGATCCATCCTAGAGGATACACTGCACTCAGAGCAGTTGTTCTGCAACTATTCCCACTACATGCAGAGGAAGTTGGACTTCCAGGAGTTTGAACATTCTCAGGATCATAGCTCTAAACAAAATCCCACAACACCTAGAGGAAGCTGGACTCCCCTGAACTATAACACACTGAAGGTCATAGGATTTCAGGATCCCAGAGGCAGCCTGATTCCCAAGAGCTCTTATACCCAGAATTTCAGGATCAGATTATCACAGAGATGCCTGGACTCTGAGGAGTTCTGACACAACCATGACAACAAGAGAGACAAGCTCCAGTCAGAGAAAGTGAGTGCAGGTAGCACTAGAGATAACCAGATGGTAAAAGGCAAGAGAAAGAACATACACAACACAAAACAAGGTTAGCTGGCATCATCAGAACCCAGTTCTCCTATCATAGCAAGCCCTGAACACTCCATCACACTGGAAAAGCATGATTCAGATTTAAAATTGCTTCTCATGATGATGATAGAGGACTTTAAGAAGGACATAAATAACTCCCTTAAAGAAATACAGAAGAACACAGGTAAACAGGTAGAAGCCCTTAATGTGGAAACACAAAAATCCCTTAAAGAATTACAACCAACCAAACAGGTGAAGGAATTAAACAAAATCATCCAGTATCTACAAATGAAAGTAGAAACAATAACAAAATCACAAAGAGAGACTACCCTGGAGATAGAAAACCTAGGAAAGAGATCAGTAGTCATATATGCAACACAAAACACATATAAGCATCAACAAAAGAATATCAGAGATAGAAGAGAGAATCTCATGTGTAGAAGATACCATGGAAAACATTGACACAACTGTCAAAGAAAATGCAAAATGCAAAAAGCTCCTGACCTAGGAAATACAAGACACAATGAGAAGATCAAACTTAAGGATAATAAGTATAAAAGAGAGTGAAGATTCCCAACTTATAGAGCCAGTAAATATCTTCAACAAAATTAGAGAGGAAAACTTTAAAGAGATGCACATGAACATACAAGACACCTACAGAACTCCAAATAGACTAGACCAAAAAAGAAATTTCTCATCGCATAATAATCAAAACATCAAATATACAAAACAAAGAAAAAATATTAAAAGCAGTAAGGGAAAAAGGTCAAGTAACATATAAAGGACCTATAAGAATTATACCAGACCTCTCACCATAAAAACTAAAAGATCCTAGACAGATGTCATACAGACCCTAAGGAAATCCCACAAATAATAGCCCAGACTATTATACCCAGCAAAATTCTCAATTACAATAGATGGAGAAACAGAGATGTTCCATGACAAAGTCAAATTTACACAATATCTTTCTACAAATCCAGCCCTACAAAGGATAAATGGAAAACTCCAACACAAGGAGGGAAACTACAACCTAGAAAAATCGAGAAAGTAATCTTCCAAATAAACAAAAAGAAAATAGCCCCACAAACATAAGTCCACCTCTAATAACAAAAATAACAGGAAGCAACAATCACTTTTCCTTAATGTCTCTTAACAATAATGGACTCAACTCCCCAATTAAAAAAACATAGACTAACAAACTGAATACATAAACAGGACTCAGAATTTTGCTTCATACAGGAAATGCACCTCGGCGACAAAGACAAACACTACCTCAGAGTAAAAGGCTGTAAAACAATTTTCCAAGCAAATGACTCCATGAAAAAATGCTGGAGTAGCCATTCTGATATGAGATAAAATCGACTTTCAACCAAAAGTTATCAAAAAAGATACAGAAGTATACTTCATACTCATCAAAGGAAAATGCTACCAAGATAAAGTCTCAATCAGAATATCTATGCTCCAAATGCAAGAGCACCTACTTTCATAAAAGAAACTTTATTAAAGCTCAAAGCACACAATGCACCTCTCAAAATAATAGTGAGAAACTTCAACACCCCACTCTCAGCAATGCACATATCATGGAAACAGAAACTAAACAGAGACACAATGAAACTAAGAGAAGTTATGAACCAAATGGATTTAGCAGATATCAATAGAACATTTCATCCGAAAACAAAAGAATATACCTTCTTCTCAGCACCACATGGTACTGTCTCCAAAATAGACCATATAATTGTTCACAGAACAGGCCTCAACAAATACAAGAAGATTGAAATAATCCCATGCATCCTGTAAGATCACCACAGACTAAGGCTTGTCTTCAATAACAACAAAACAATGGAAAGCCCACATACAAATGGAAACTGAGCAACAATTTACTTAATGATAACTTGGTCAAGGAAAAAATAAAGATAGTAAAGACTTTCTAGAATTTACTGAAAATGAAGGCACATCATACCAAATCTTATGGGACACAATGAAAACAATGCTAAGAGGAAAACTCATAGCTCTAAGGGCCCACAAAAAGAAACTGGAGACAGCATACACTAGGAAGTTGACAACACACCTGAAAGCTCTAGAACAAAAGGAAGCAAATACACCCGAGAGGAGTAGACAGCAGATAAAATTCAAAATCAGAGCTGAAATCAACAAAGTATAAAGAAAAAAAAAAACTATACAAAGAATCAACAAAACCAGGAGTTGGTTCTTTGAGAAAATCAACAAGATAAATAAACCCTTAGCCAGACTAACCAGAGGGCACAGAGACAGTATCCAAATTAATAAAATCAGAACATAACAACAGAAACTGAGGAAATTCAAAAAAATCATCACATCCTACTAAAAAAGACTATGCTCAACAAAACTGGAAAATCTGGATGAAATGGACAATTTTCTAGACAGATATCATGTACCAAAATTAAATCAGGAGCAGATAAACCATCTAAACAGTCCCATAACCCCTGAATAAATAGCAGCAGTCATTAAAAGTCTCCCCACAAAAAAAGCCCAGCACCAGATTGTTTTAGTGCAGAATTCTATCAGACCATCAAAGAAGACCTAATACCAATTCTCATCAAACCATTCCACAAAATAGAAATAGAAAGAACACTGCCCAATTTGTTCTATGAAGCCACAATTACACTCATACCTCAACCACACAAAGACAGAACACAGAAAGAGAACTTCAGACCAATCTGCTTTATAAATATCGATACGAAAATACTCAATAAAATTTTCACAAACTGAATCCAAAAAAAACATCAAAACAGTCATCCAACATGATCAAGTAGACTTTATCCCAGGAATGCAGGGATGGTTCAATATATAGAAATCCATCAACATAATCCACTATAAACAAACTCAAAGGAAAAAAAGGTACATTATCATCTCACTCGATGCTGAGAAAGTATTTGACAAAATTCAGTACCCCTTCATGGGAAAAGTCCTGGAATGATCAGGAATTTAATGCCCATAACTAAATATAGTAAAAGCAATATACACCAAACCAGTAGTCAACATCATACTAAATGGAGAGAAACTTAAAGCAATCCCACTAAAATCAGGGATTAGACAAGGCTGCCCACTCTCTCCCTACCTATTCAATATAGTACTTGAAGTCCTAGCCAGAGCAATTAGGACAACAAAAGGAGGTCAAAAGGATACAAATTGAAACGGAAGAAGTCAAAATATCACTATTTGCAGATAATATGATCGTATATTTAAGTGACCCCAAAACTTATACCAGAGAACTCCTAAAACTGATAAACAACTTCAACAAAGTGGCTAGATATAAAATTAATTCTAACAAATCAGTAGCCTTCCTTTATTCAAAGGATAAACAGTCTGAGAAAGAAATTAACAAAATGACACCCTTCACAATAGTAACAAAGAATATAAAATACCTTGGTGTGAATCTAATCAAGCAAGTGAAAGAAATGTATGACAAGAATTTCAAGTCTCTGAAGAAAGAATGTAAATAAGATCTCAGAAGATGGAAAAACCTCCTATTCTCATGGATTAGCAGGATTAATATAGTAAAAATAGCCATCTTAATGAAAGTAATCTACAGGTTCAATGCAATATCCATCAAAATTCCAACTAAAATATTCATAGAGTTAGAAAGAACAATTCTCAAATTTATTTGGAATAACAAAAAACCCAGGATAGCAAGAACTATTCTCTACAATAAAAGAACTTCTGGGGAAATCACCATCCTTGACCTCAAGCTGTACTACAGAGCAATAGTGATATCAATTGCATGGTACTGGTATAGTGATAGGCAGGAAGATAAATGGAATAGAATTGATTACCTAGAAATGAACCCACACACCTATGGTCACTTGATCTTTGACAAAAGAGCTAAAACTATCCAGTTGAAAAAGGACAGCATTTTCAACAAATCGTGTTGGCTCAACTGGAGGTTGACAAATGGGACCTCATAAAATTGCAAAGCTTCTGTAAGCCAAAAGACACTGTCAATAGGACAAAATAGCAACTAACAGATTAGGAAGAGATCTTTAACAAACCTATATCCAATAGAGTGCTAATATCTAATATATACAAAGAACTCAGGAAATTAGACTCTGAACAATCAAATAACTCTATTAAAAATATGATACAGAGTTAAACAAAGCCAATCACAAAAGAACACACATGGTATTCACTCGCTAATTATCAGATATTAGCCCAGAAGCTTGAAATACCCAAGATTCAACACACAGACCACATGAAGCTCATGAAGAACAAAGACCAAGTATGGGTGTTTCAGTCCTTCTTAGAAGGAGTTACAAATTACTCAAGGGAGGAAATATGGAGACAAACTGAAGGAGGGGCTGTCTGGAGACCATTCCACCTGGGTATCCATCCCTTGTGCAGTCACCAAAGGTAGACTCTGATGTGGATGTCAGGAAGTGCATGTTGACAGAAGCCTGATATAGCTGTGTCCTTATAGGTCTTCCAGGGGCAGATGCTCACAGCTATCCATTGAACTGATCACAGGGTTTCCAATGGAGGAGTTAGAGTGAAGACTGAAGGAGCTGAAAGGGTTTGTGGCCCCATGAGCAGAGCAACAGTACTAACCAACCAGAGCTCCCAGGGTCTAAACAACCAGCCTAAGAACACACACAGAGGGACCCATGGCTCTAGCTTTAGATGTAGTGGAAGATGGCCTTGTAGGGCATCAAGAGGAGAGAAAGTCCTTGGTGCCTTGAAGGCTGGATGCCCCCGTGTGGGGGAATTCCAGGGCAGGGTGGATGGAGAGTGTGAGTGGGTGGGGGTACACCCTCATGGAAGCAGGAGGAGGGGGGATGGGATAGGGGTTTTCTGGTGAGGAAATGGGGAAAGGAAATAATATCTGAAATGTAAGTAAGTAAAATATTCAATAAAAAATTAAAAAAACAGATAATAGAACTGGATATTGCAGTCAAGCATTTGAGACTTTTTGTCAACAATTTAATATTACCTATATTAATGGGATTCTTTATAATCCCAAGGACAAGGTATTGTGGAACCAGCCCATGGAACTTTAAAAATATTTCATAAAATAAAATAAATAGGGGAAGTATATCCCTGTACATCACAAATTTATTTAAACCATGCTCTTTTTAAAAAAAAAAATTTAAAAAGAAAATTGGGTGCCAATGAACTTTCTGCTGAATGTCTATGGCACCCTAAAACTAGGCATACTTATGCCTAGGTGAAAATGAAGGCTCCACTTACTGGTAAATTGCATGATATCAATCAGGTATTTAATATGGGGAAGAGGGCATGTTTGTATTTTTTTTCTGCAGGATGTTAAAGGAGCATGGTGGCTGCCAGAATCATTGGTGAGACATGCTGAAGCTGGGACAAAGAATGATGTTGATCTGTGAGCTTGCTGAGTGTCCTGACGATGGTGACTGTGAGGCTGTATTGGACATATGTTCCTGACCCACCTTTGTTTGCTTATATCCAAAATGGGACAAGCTGCCTTGCCTCAAGTTTTTAGACCTTGTGGGACAGAGAATCAAAAAGAGAAGTTATAGTGACTCTTGTGTTTTTCTTAAATGTGACCAGTTATTTGGATTCAGTCATGGACTGGTCTAGAAATCAATTCAATATTTGATAGAAATCAATCCAATATTGGAAATAACAGTCTTCATTTGGAAGGCTGATTCTGGATATTTTCACAGACGTATTTGAGAGTTAGCTGTAGATCTCTATGATGTTATGTAAGCAAGAGATAAAGTTGGGACAGGATCTGGATTTCAAACAAATATTTTTGCATGTGTTAAGGATCTTTTAATTGTCAAGTTAAAATTCCTTTTGTTTCTTCTACAGTATTTAATGTAAATTGTATTGATTTTATGCTTTCTAATTATGTTAGTGTATTGAAACAAGGCATGTCTGTTACAGGGGTCTATCAACCTGTTTTAGTTTTATTGCCTTGAGTATTATAGGACCTTGGTATTCTAAAATAATGCTTGCAAGTACTGGAAGATATGAGTCAGATGTCAAGCAGAAACAAGAAGGCTTGATTATTGCTGGTATAACAGCTTTAATTACATTAATTGCTAGCATTCCTGCTTCTACAATTGCTTTGACACAAGAAGTTAAGACAGCTACTTTTGTTAATCATTTAGAAAAAAAAAGTTACTAATGTGTTCAGCATACAAGAGGATTTAGATAGGCATTTGAAACAATGGATTGATGCTCTTTATCTTATTCAAATCATTGGAAGGAGGTTCAGAGTTTAAGAGTAAGGAGCCATCTTGAGTGTCATGCCAAATACCAATGGATTTGTGTTACTTCTAAAACTTACAGTGGTTGTCATTATAATTAGGAAAAACAGTTTAAAGACACTTGCATGGTATTTGGCATAATTCTAACAACTCACTGGATGTTTTAACTTTGCATACTGAGATTATGATTTTAAAGAATGCTGGTCTGCTGAGCTTTGATGATGCAGATACTGCTGATAAAATTATCCATGGCCTGAGGTCAGTATTTCCATTTTGGTCAAGCTTCAAGAATGGCATATATAGCTTGATCAGGCTAGCCCTTTTTGTCTGAGAATAATTTTATTCCTGCCCATCATGTTATAGCTTGTCTTTAACAACATCAACATTTTGGCAGCCAAAGTACAAACAAGGCTTGAAACTGAAAATGGACCCCCAGAGAGAGCTATTAATTTAACAGGCTGTCAAGCCAAGGATGGGTAAAATTCTGCACAGAGCCTTACCAACCTAAGACATAAAAGCATTGCTTTTGATAATGCATATTCCACAATGGGTAAGGAAGGCATTCTTGTAAGAATGACCCAAGACAGGCTCAGGTTTGTTTATCAAATAAAAAGGGGGATATGTGGAGAGCTTTTGAGTTTGCTTGTCAAGAATCTTAAATGGGCCAAGGAGAAGGAAATGGCCTTCAGGCAGGCATCTGACATTAGGCTAGAACAAAGAAGTAATTTTAGGTAGGAATCTAAATCATAGGCTAGAATAATAAAGTAATTTCAGGCAGGAAGCTAAATCTTGGGCTAGAACAAAGATGTAGGCCTCAGGCATAAAAATGACTTTGTGCTAGGATAGGGAAGTAGGCTTAGATATTTTAGTCATCCTGATAAGCCCTTAGAAACAGTGATCATGGGAGTGATCATGGGACTTTGTTTATTGCCTTGCTTGTTCTTTGACTATTTGTGTTTATTGTCTTGTTTGTTCCTTGGCTATTTGCATCTATTGTATTGCTCATTCCTCAATTTAGAACTAACCTTAATACTGGCATGTAATTAAAATGGTATAAAAGCAGACTGGGAAAAAAAGAAAAACAAAGGAAAAAGAAAGAAAAAAGCATACTAAGGAAAGGAAATTTCAGCCCATAAACTAACTCTATGTGTGCAAATACAGAACAGAAACATTAATATTGTACAAAAAACAAGATATCATGTCTCCTCTTCAAGTCACTAAGCTCCCTTAATAACCTTACCTAATGAAAATGAATTGTAGGATCTGCTAGTCAAAGAATTCAAAGGAATAGTTACATGTTTGTTCAAACAATCCAAAAAAGACATGTTAAAAGAAAGAAAATCCAAGAGAAATTAAATAATAATATAGATCCAAGATATAAAATTAGAGAATTACAAATGATAACCCCAAACCTGAATGCTGTTGGAAACAAAAATACCACAAGAAATCAAGTGAAAAGCCTCAGAGGAAAGCCTTACAAATAGAATATATCATAATCAAAACAGAGAACCAAGGAAAGAAGATAAGGTTGAGGAACTGGATCACTAAGTAAATGTCAATAATAAATTTAACAATGAAATATGAACAGAAAACACCTCCACAAGTATCTGTACAATACAAACTAGAGTGAGAAGTTGTAATATTTTTAAGAAGGAGAGGAAGTAGTGAAGGCAGTAGGGAGGTAAATGTGAATCTGAGAGGATTGAGGGAAAAAATGGAAATGAGTATGATACAAATATGTGGTATAAAATTCTCAAAGAATTAAAATATTTTGAAAAGAAAAATAAAATTCCCCACAAACATGCCCACAGAGCAATGTCATAGAGGCAATACTTAAACTGAGATTCCTTCTTACCAGGTATGTCAAGTTGTCGGGCACCAGTGTACCTGGAGCCAAGTTCATGGGTAATATCTGATCAAAGAGAAAGTTACAAATGCTGTGTGATTCAGTATTTTTCTCTCGAAGTAGGGAAGAATAACAAAATAACCACAGGTTTAGTGGGAGGAGTAAATATGACCAAAATACATTGTTTATGTGGTAGTTTGAATTCAAATGGTCCCATAGGCTCATAGTAACTGATCTGGTAGGAAAGAGTGGCCTTGTTGGAGTAGGTGTGGCATTGTTAGAGGATATGTCCTTAGGGAAGGCTTTGGAGTCTCAGATACTCAAGCTATGCCCAATGTGGCTCATTTGCTTTTCCTGTTGCCTGCAAATCAAGATACAGAACTCTCAGCTACCTCTCTAGCACCATGTCTACCTATATCCCACCATGCTTCCTGCCATGACAATAATAGACTAAACTTTTGACCCCTAAACAAGCCCCAGACATTGTGTCCTGGGTCTAACTAGATGTAAATATTACAGTCTTTCTTGTGCTAATTGTTTGATATATTAGCCACTCCTGATCAGTGTAGTGTGGGCCATCTTTCATCTTGATTGCCTTCAGGTACTTTTAGAAACTATAGATAGTGAATGTCATTTAGAACTATTGTATCAGAATGTTTAGGCTAGTATAAAATGAAGTTTATTGAAAAGTATGTGGCAATTTTCCTTTACAAGAATTTCCATGGTCATGGTGTCTCTTCACAACTATAAAAATCTTATCTAAGGCAGTATATATATATATATATATATATATATATATATAGTAATGTATAAAAGTTTCAGAGAACTAATTAAATATTTTACATGTTTAAAGATTGGAAATAACAACTATCAATTCTCAGAAACTTGATCGCCATATACTTTTTTTTTATACCACCCTAAACATTCTGATGCAATAGTCCTAAATGATGTTAATTATTTACAGTTTCTAAAAGTACCTGAAGGAAATCCAGGTGAAGGATATCCTACACTACACTGAGCAGAAACTTGTTAATATATCAAACGATTACTACAAGAAAGACTCTAATATTTCCATCTATTTATCAGAGCCAGGCCACAATGTCAGAAGCAACCTGGAAATCATACCTTATAGCGCTCCCCATCCTGGTTCCTATCCAAGGTTAGATTGGACTTAAAGACATCAGTGGGCCTGAGATCCTAGCTAGAAGTATAAACAGTACTGGATGAGGGCAGGAAAATTTTCAGGAGCTTGGCCAACTCCTATTCCTCACTGCTTCTCCATCTTCTTCCTCTGAGATAGTGTTAAGGTCATGTGAAGAAAGGTTCTCTCCTCTGAAATCAGCACAGACTCAAATATTGAGCTGTTCTATTTCTTCTCAAACTGGCCCACCTCTAAGACCTTCTGAAAAGATGTCAAGTAGAACCATAGAAGAATTGGATATGTGTAACTATGTTGCTGTAATTATGGAGAAACCAATGGGTTGTTCTTATCAGTAATGCTATGGTGACTTCAGGTTTGCCAATGCCAATGTCACATCTGTGAATAGAAAGACTTTCTGGTGTTCACTTAAAGAAAAGAAAAACATGGCACAGAAATTGGCAAATTCAAGTTTAGCCTCTAACCTATAAGCCTCCTGTACAAAGACAGATACTTGCTGAAATGCTGGAGGCTACTGTTTATGAGATATAACAAGACAGATGTTTTCTCTCCCCTAAACAAGTTTTTTTTTCCTCCAACTGAAGGGGATGTGGTTGATCACATGTATGTGGGAGATATGTAGGCAGGAAATACATGAACATATAACTTTCCTTGATTAGATCTGGTGGGAAATATGTAGCCTTCTGGGTTTGCCTTTATAAGCTACTGCAAAATGTGATTTATCATCATTTTTTGGAAACCCAGGAATGGACCTGAGTCCATCATCCTTTCCAGTACCTAATTAAAGCTTGATTCAAATTTGGCTCAAACATTGCAGTAGTGGTCTTATTCTTGACAAGTGGTATTAACAAAGTGTACAGCTTTCCATGTGTATCTCAGATGTTTCTTGATGCTTTTATGCATTCATCACAATACAAGTTGAAATTTTTTAATTGTAGCTTATCAACAGTCATTATAGTGGTATTTTGTGGGACTTCCGAGATGAATCAGTGTGTAATACCATTTCTTTTGCCAGCAGGAGGACCTAGGTGGATACCAGTACCATGTAAAAAGGTGAATGTGGCTGTTTTGTACCTGCTACCCCAGTGCTGCTACCATCAAATCTATCAAAAATGTTTGGTCTGCTTGTGAGAGATCTTATCTATCTATCTATCTATCTACCTATCTTTCTATATCTGTATGTCTGATCTTTCTCCATACATACATACATATATATGATATATATATATGATATATATATGATATAATATATATATATATATATATATATAATTAAAGAGAGAAAAAGGTACCCAATGTCATACTTGGATCTCATTATAGCCACACACATGTGCACATATACCCCGAAATATATATGCACACCTAAAACAATATATAAACACACATACACACAAAAGCAGGAAAGACAGACGTGAACTAGAGCTTTGATTTCATCTATGAAAGGAAGAAGAAAATGTATCTGAGCAAATTCTATTTCTTTAATAATTACAAGAACTGATAGTTAATTTTTTTTAACTTGAAAATGGTTAGATCAATGTTAAAAGTCTCATTTAGCAAAATGAGAGGCAAAAATAGCATGAAAGCATTGAATTTGGGGCCAGTTTTAGAAAGACCACAAAAATGTGTTTTTTCTTTCTTTTCTTTTTCTTTTTTTTTTTTTTTAGAAAATCAAAAGCAATTTAGAGGAGACCAATATACATGAGTACTGATGCTCTCCAACCTGCCAAATCTACATGGTTAGTATGGGGCTTCTCTCATACTGCAATCTGACCCTACTTCCTAATTATGTTTGACTTTCTCTGCTATAGACATTTGAACTAGACTGAGAAAATTAGTCTTCTCTGAGAATTTGGAATGGGTGTGACATTCCTGTTTGTATAGGCTGGACTTCTGAAAAATGATAAATACATTGGAAGTAAATGCAGAAACAATTTTCTGTCAAAATACAAATAAAATGGAATACTAACAAAAAATCATGCTGTAATATGAGAGAAGGAAGAAGAAGGTAGATTTGTAAGGAGATAGACATACACTAAGGAAGAAAGTCAGTGTAATTGGCATTCCTACACCAGTCTTGCCCTACAGACTGGAGGCAGTCACTTCTACTCCATTCTGGTCTAAAATGGTATTCTTTATTACAATCAAAAAGTTGCCAATGAATGCAGAGGGATGACTTCTTAGATCTTGTGAACAAAAGACCAGAGTAAAATACTTTGGAAAGAAAGTAAATTGGAAAGGACCAAGGAATTTGTGCCCTGATGTGTTGTTTTGAGCTCATGAATTCGAACAGCCAGTCTCTGAATCTAAGTCTTTAGAATAATGACAGCCAGGCTGCCCTTTTCTCTCTTACAGGACAGAGTGGAGAAGCTGAATTTCACTAAGAAATGTGACTTTTAAGTAAACAAAACATGTAAAACATGAGTAAAAGGAAAGAGAATCTCCCTTCACATACAAGTATAAGTTTCTACCTTTGGTAACTCCTGGATGTCCTAAATTTACAGCTAATAATCAAGAATGAAGCTGTTGGGATATTATAATCAGGATAACACTGGCCTGTGTGTAGAAGACAGAGGGCAAAATGTATTTTCTACCATTACTTCAACTACAGAATATATTCTGTGATTAATAATTGAATATCGCCTTATTTATCAGTTCTAAAGATCATGACATAAAATTTGTAGTCTTGGAGTGTGGGAAACGAGGCCGCAGAAGGAGGCCCCGGGCCCACGTGGCAGCAGCCCAGAACTGGTGCGGTGGAGGCTGCCTGCGGGGTCAGGCTTCGGTGGAGAAAGTCTGAAGTTCCAAAGACTGGAAGCTTTGGCGACCCCAGGCCCCAATGATACCAGGAAGTCCTTGGTTCCAAAAGGGTTTATTTTCATGCCAGGTGGAGGATGGATCTGGATGTAACCCCGCCCCCGAAATTCAGGGCAGACCTAAGTTAAATAGGGAGGGAGAAGTGGGAGGTTCTGGGGAAAGGTTTAATTGGCTCCGCCCTCTGGCCTTCATTAGTATGTAAATCTCTCTAGAGCCTGAGGGCTATACTCACACCCTTTACCAGTGCACTTTCGGAGGGGCTGTAATGGCCTACATGACTGAACAATGTAGATCCATGGAGATTAGACTGCTTCTCAGGACCCTGGGTTCTGGGGACTGAACTCCTGCCGTTTCTCCCTTGGAGTCTCAGGGTTCCAGGCCCATACCCAGCCAAGAACCAACATACCCTTTCGCAGTCCCACATAGGAGTATATACATTTAATTTTGGAAATCTATTCTTATTAAAAATCCAATTAATTTTCAGTATTATTTAAATGCCAGTACATTCATTCTGCTTTAGTTTAATTCAGTTATTATATTGGTGACATACTATGTGTTTGAAACATTAGTTTACAAAGAGCCAGAAACAATAATAAAATCCAACCCTACTTTTTAACGGGTTTCTTTGCTAATACCAGAGTCAAATTTGAACATGCAAAGTTTTAATATGTAATGTGGAACATCCCATTACAGATGTGTGCACTTGAAGGAGAATTAATGGACTGGGGCAAGAGCTTCCCAAAACAGGAGTATAAGAAAAATTACCAAGAACTGGTTAACCCAAGGAAATTTGGTTCATAAAATGTAAGACAGCCAAGAGTAAAACAATAGTGAAAACCTGAGTGATTGGATTTGTAAAAGTAGAGTTAGCACAAAAAGACACAGCAGACACCCAAGAAGAATCAAACATCTTGGTATTGAGGTAGGAAGGAGAGACCAATGTCATCTTTATGACTATAACATGAAAATTCAGACTGCCTTCTGGTCAAATTTCCTGAGTCAGAGAATGTACATATATTGTCTGAGGATAAGAACAATGCTCATGAGTCTGAAACTAATATGATGACATGTTTGAATTATCTTTCTTGATTAATAGCTCCTGGCATCATGTTCATCAGCCTGCCAGACGTAATTCTTTCTTCCACTAACACAGATGCACTAAGAACTCAAGGAACTTTTTTGTGGTACTTCAAATATAAGTGGCCTTGTTCCTCGTTTCTGTGTGTGTGCATGAGCACACATGCACATGCATGCATGAGAGAGACAGACAGAGAGAGAGGGAGAGGAGAGAGAGAGAGAGAGAGAGAGAGAGAGAGAGAGAGAGAGAAGGTATATTTGTGTCTTATGTGCACATATGTACCAACAAGCACATTTAGATGCCAAAGGAAGTCAAGGAGTATCCTGCTCTATCCTCCCCACTGTAATGCCTTAAAGCAGATTCCCTCAGTAAACCTGTAAGTATTCCCTTCCCCAAGGTTCAAAGATAAAACATCTTCCACATAATAATGTGTTTTCAGGACACCTAGAAACTTACTACACAGTATACTTCAGTATTTTAAAGAATTTGGTTTGTAAGTGAAAAGAGATGGTATTAAAGAAAGTGACCTTATAATTTGGTGACAGAGAGAAGAGATGGCCAGAAAGCCCTAGCAATCTTCCTGTCACTGTCTCTCATAGCACTGGGACTACAGACATGCACAACCATACCTGCAGTTTTCTAGCTTTAAAAACAAAAACAAAAAAGCACAAAAAGCAGCAGAACAGTGGGAATTGGGGATCTGACTAGGTCCTCACATTTGCACAGCCAGCACCCTTACTCCATGGAGACTCTTAGAAACACGAATTTGCTAATTCATCAGATTTTTATAGCACACTACTTCTCAACTTTGTATCTTGTTTTGTTTTCCACTTCGATAAGTGAGGGAAGCCCTAGAGGAATTTTCTGCTGCTTCAAGGATACCTATAATTTGTTAATTGGATAAAAGATGTGTGACTGTCAACCTTAGCTCTTTTAACTGTCCTTAAAATATGTTTGTTATAGGAATTCAAGTCTTTGTTTGTTTGTTTTAAATAGCACACACACAAAAGAAAGTAGAACCATCTGAGATAGAAAACATTTCAATAGAGTTTTTCTCCCAAATTAATTACAAAAATAGCCTGTGAGTTAAAATGTGTTACCCACTGTTTTCAAGAAAGCAATTTAGATTATACGAATTAAGACAATTTGGCAACAATAATGCAAGCAGCCATTGATTTCAACACCAAGCCAATTAAAATAGCCATTAATTTATGCAGTAATACAGAGAGGCAAGTTACTAATTTCTTTCAGTAATTCAAAATATATCCTTACAGGACAAAGAATTTTAATTTCATTTTATTTTTTCGGCATGCTCTGATCTCTACCACAAAGTCAAAAGGTTCTATTTTGTAATGTCACCCTTTTATTTTTCCCTTAATGTGATACTCGTTGTACAAACTCATGTGTGCTATATAGTAAGTTTCACTGTATCCTGATATTTCTATGCATTTTGGAGATATTCCATCTCCCTCAAATGTTGGAGAGAAACATCCACGGTAATGAATTATAATCTTAGACTATAATGTTGTTAGATTTAAAGACTGCAAACCGCACTGTTTCTTGGTTAAGATCAGCTGATCCACCATTCTGAGTCTTCCAGTTTCCATTATAAATTGAGACTGACCTTACCTTCAGTCTGAGACATTTCATACCATTCTAAAAATCCATTGAGCGACAATGACTATGGTACAATTAAGGGAAACTTATAATACTAATCATTAATTTGTTGTCATCTAGTAGAGATCCAAGAATATGTATGTATAAAAATATAGATGTTGAAATTGCCATGAAAAAGTTAACAAATTTGAGGGAAAAGTTTCAAGCCAGGAAAGTCTCGGGTATTTTGTAAAGGAAATAGATTATTAGTGACACCCTATATTCTAAGCAATTTTGTTTAGGCTAACGACACAGTTCATCTTGTAGAAATCTTGCTTAGCATGAATAAAATCCTTGATTTGATCCTTAGCACCATCCAACCAGACCTAGTAATCCAGACCAGTAATCCCAGTGCTCAGGACATAGAGGCAGGTGGATCAAAATTCAAGGTCATTTTTGATGACTTAGGGAGTTCGAGACAAAGCTGGGCCACATGAGAACCCATCTCAAAAACAAAACAAAACCGGAACAAAACAATAAACTGTGTTATATACTTCACTCATCCCTTTGTATGTAACAGTTGACCAGAAATGAATTTGAATACTCAAACAGCTAGTGGAAATACTGAGATTCACACCCACTTCTGATCTCAAGTCTTTACACATATTAACCTTTTAGAAATGAAGTAATTGTGTTTGCACAATGTTTCCTCTCTATATATATATGTACATGTTGTTCACTTCAACACAGGTACTATACTCTTCTTTCCTAATCTGCCTAATGATATGGCAAAACAACTTTTCCATGTATGAGTATGTAATCTATATTGTTTAATGTCATATTTTCATTGTGTTCCTTGCTGTTAGAATTTTTAAAGCATCTCTCTGATATTGGGCATGTAAATTCTTTCTAGTTCTTTTTGTGCTAGGCAATATATACACAAAGAAAATTATTTCTTCTTTCTCTTTTTCCCTTCCTTTCCTCTGCTCTTCCTCTCTACCCTCCCCCTTTCTCTCTTCCTCTATCTTTGGTAGGGCCTCTAGCATCAGAGTAGCCTAGAACTCATAGAACTTATCATGTAACTGAAAATGGTCGTGAATTTCTAATCTTCGTGCATGTATCTCCCAAGTAATACATTGTAAACATGCACTACCATATCTTGCTTACTAGTACACAGGATCAAACCCAGAGCATGCTGCATACTAATCAAACACTATACAAATAGAACTACATCTCTATCTCAAGGTATTTGCTTCTTAACCTATGTTTCAATTGTGGATTTATCAGAGTATGGGGCTTGAAGATCTGTCTCATTCTTTTTGTACAAACTTCCCAAAAACAGATATATTAATTTAAAATAGAGCATTGCTGGTTTTCATAGGAATATTATCATCACTGCTCTCAAAAAGGATGATGTTAGAACTCCTTCCTCCTTCAAATTACACAGGATCCTAGAAGACTGAAATATTACTTGCTAATATTACCTGTTCTGAGGGACAAGTATAATGAATTTCTTTTCTTCTTAGGCTAAAACTCTAGCAGTGGTCAGAATATGTCAGAGCAACTTAAGTGAGTCCACAAAGTCCAGCTTCCGGCTTACTAGAGAAAAACTGCTATGCATTATAAATAAAAAATGATGAGTAAGTTATCATTAGCTTGGTTCCTAATCATGATAGTAAGTGCTGATATTTGCACAGTTATTGTTTTCAGTATTTTCCCCTATGTTTGATACTGAGAAAGACAGAAGATTACATTGTCAGTAAGACACAGAGACTGATATGCTATCAATAAAGGTAGTTTCTTTGTGGCTGTTTAAATGAGAATGTTTCCCATAAACTAAATATATGAATACTTATATCTCAGTTAGTGGCACGGTATAGGAATGAATAGGACTCTTATCCTCCTGAAACCATAATTACAAATAAGTTCTTTCTTTTATAAATTGTCTTGGTCATGGTGTTTTATTTCAGTAATAGAAATGCAATTATTACAATCTCAGTCATAACTGAACTGAATAGTTTGTTGGGTTAAAATCAACATTAAAAATTAACTCTTAATTCTAAAAAAGTAATATTAAGTACTCATAAGTAAAAATGTATATTTCAGAATACAAAACACAGAAATGTATTAACTGAGCTGGAATTATCAAAGCAGTGAATACTGCTGAGGTGTAGAAAGTACTACTCAGACGGGGTATATAATAAGATTAAGCTTCTGTTACATTTTATCCCATCTCTAACTTTCTCATTGTCTTCAGGTCTTTGAGACCATTGTAAGGGCTTTTGTTTAATGACATCAGCCAAGAATTGGAATTTCATGCTTCTCTAGCCATCTCTGAATGTAGACCTCCCTAGCACCTCAAAGCAGAAATCTATGCCCATCACTATCTTACCCCAAAGCAAAATATTCTCCTGCATCAAAATCACCCATGTTTAAAACCATGGTTTCAAATTTAGGTATGAAAAGCTTTAAGAGTAGAGAGATATGTGAATAAGACTTCATTTATATAAACTTTTTGAAAAAAATTAATGTAAGAAACAGACAATAATCAGCATTAGCAAGTAGTGTTGGGATAGAAAAAGATTACAAAGAAGATACAGGAGAAAATTTTAAAGTAACAGCAATGCTTGTTTTCTTAATTTTGGAGTAGTTTTACAATGTGTACTTATGTCCAAACGTATACAATTACATGCTCTAAATATGTAAATAAAGCTAAATACATGGGGTGGAAAAAGATTAGAAAGTTAAAATTGAAACAGTTTACTCCTCTTGCAGAGACCTGAGTTCAGTTCGCAGTACCCTTTAGTACTTGCTAGTTAAGTAGCTTATGAGTGCCTGTAATTACTGTTCCAGGGGATCCAATACCTCTTTCTTGCCTCTGTGGGAATATTTATGTAAATACATGTAATATGATGTCCCTCGAACACAAAAATAAAAATAATTCTAAAAAAAAAAAAAAGGACTAGAGGGCTAATAGAGCTGTAGATCCAAGTAGACACTAAATGCATTCATTCACTCAACAAATATAGAGCACATAAGAGATACTCAGCAGTAGATGTCTGTACACGTCACTAAAGCGAGAAAAGAGACTGACATTTGATTCCAATCATACATATCCTATTACATATAGGATTAAGCCTACAATAAGGCAAATTTCCTCTTTTCCAAACACTTTAATGATGTGAATATCAAGTAACCATGGCAGTAGAAATGAAGGATATTGTATTTTAGTAAGTGGTCATCAGCATCAAAAGTAGATTGTAGACCCAAACAATCCTGTTTTTCCCAATCATCCTTGGGAGCGATGGACCTACAATAACAACTGTTGCCTTATTGAGATTTTAAATAATCTTCTCTGAAAGAAACGAAAACATCTAAGTCAGCCACTTATGAGTATCTTTTCTTGTGTTATATCTTAAGCCATGTTCTTCACTGTCTAATATTTAGTCTTCAATGAAATTAGCTTGAACCAAAGGTTAAAAGCCACTCTGCTTCATGAAGTGCTAAGATGGTTCTAATAGTGATAGAACTTGGGAGGCTGTGTTGTCTTATATGACAGACACAAACTGTGAGTAGCTAATGAATAATAGTTTGAATTACATAAAGTTAGTGATCATTTGCTGAATTACAGGAGACACATTTCACACGTTCAGTTTCATAAGGAGTCACTGGCCATCATTGTGAACGACAGGTTAGTATATCTGTGCAGGTGGGAGCCAGAGTCTGACATTTCAATGTCTTCCTTAATCACTTATAAACAACATTCCTTGAAACACGGTCTGTCACTGACCTTCCACATTTGGGCTATATGGCCAGTGAGTCCCCACGATTCCTGTACCTCTTGCCTCCAGCAGTGAGATAATAGCCATGTATTACCATCTGTACTTTTACATGGATGGACACACTCAGTTCCTCATTCTTGAGCAGCAAACCCTATCTATCCACTGAGCCGTTTCCTCAGGCTCTGAAAACATCCCATCGCCAAAAGTGACATTAAAGCTATAAACCTACTTTACTCACCCTGGTCATGAGTGAATCAAAACACAAAATTGAGTTTTTCAGAATATCCAGCTGGAAAAATAGCATATTTATTTGTGAGTAAGTGGAGAGGTTTGGCTGGAAATAGGAAACAGGAAGAAAAACATCTTCTGTTCTTCCCTACTTGGAAAACTTAATGCTCAAGCAGCATTCTTGGAAGGCTTCTGATGCTCAGATCTTTCCATATGAACATAGAGGTAAATCTTTTCCCTAAGTCTAAAAAAAATTAGTTTAATCACAAAGTCATATCTATTTTGGCTCTCATCCTATTGTACATGTTACATATAAAACAAGTAAACATATACAGTAATGGAAAAGCAAATGCTAACTTAAAGGAATTCAAGGATGGGGAGGTAGGAGTGGGTGGGTGGGGCACATCCACATAGAAGTAGGAGGAGGGAAGATGGGATGGGGGTTTCTGGATGGGTGTGGAATGGGGAAAGGGGATAACATCTGAAATATAAATAAAATACCCAATAAAAAATAATTTTAAAAAACAAAAAAAACAAAAAGTTATTTCTAAGAGAGTACTCAGAGTATGGAAGAAAACATAATAGCTTTGATTTCATATAAAAATTGAGCATATTTTATTTTCCTCAGAATTAATGAGTTTGAAGTAAATTATGGAAGCATAAAATACTTTGCACAATCATATTTGTAATAGTTTTAAAATGTGATTTAGAAATCCAACCCAGGTCAGGCTCCACCCTAATCCACCAACTTCCCTGACAACACACCCAACAGCATTACATCACATCCTACCCCTTGGGCTCCATATTCCAGCCCACATAGTTGTCTGCTTTCCCAAAGGCAATGCCTGCACCAGGGACCCCAGCATACCCAACAGCTATAAACTGCACCCCATCCCATGGGCTCCATATTCTGATTCATGACTCTGGCTGATTTTCCAGATGCCATGCCTGTACCAGGGACCCCAGGTAAGACTCCCTCCTTCTGCTAACTCTCCTTAAAGCACACCTAACAACAAAAACCTTTACCACATCCTGTAGGCTCCATATTCCTGCCCTTTCAGAAGACCTCTGCTTTCCTGGAGGCTATGCTAGTTCTAGGAAATCCATAGGCAATGTTAGCACCTAAATCCCAGAGGTCAAGCATTCCACAAACATCTAAGGAGATCCTACTGGATTTGAAGTCTCAATGGTCATCAGGACCACAGGGTACTCAGGCCAGAATAAAGAAGAAACAAAACCATGGGGAAAACCATCCAAAAACCAGCCCGCTAAAGATAAATACAAAAATCAGAACATAAACCCATAATAACCCAGAACCAGATGTTTAGTGGCCAGCATAAGAATATAGTCAAACCTAGCCAGAGCAATATGCCACGAGAGTCCAAATTTTCTACTACAGCAAGCCCTGGATATTCTAACAGCTGAAACGCAGAGAGTGACCTTAAATCCAATTTTATGAAGATGAAAGAAACCTTTAAAGAGGAAATGAATAAATTTCTTAAACAAACCCAGAAAAGAAACTAAAACAAGGAAAGGAAATGCATAAAACAGTTTAAGACCTGAAAAGGGAAATGGAGGCAATAAAAAAATAAAAATTGACTGACTCATGAAGATGGAAAATCAAGGTAAGCAACCATGAACTACAGATACAAGCATCACCAACAGAGACAGAAGGGACAATCTTGATGTTGAAATTTGATAATAAGAAATTGATATACTAAAAAAGGAAAATGCTAAATCTAAAAAGTTTTTGACACAAAATACCCACACGCATTGACAGTTGGAAACTTCGATATTCCACTCTTACCAATGGACAAATCATCCAGATAGAAACAAAACAGAGAAATAAAGGCCTTAACAGATATCTACAGAAAAGTTCACCTGAACAACTTCTTCTCAGCACCTCAAAGAATTCTTTCCAAATTTAACCATATATTTAGTCACAAATGAAGTCTCAACCGGTATAAGAAAATGGAAGTAATCACCTGTATCTTATAAGATCACCATGGATTAAAGCTGGACTTTAACAACAGAAACAACAGAAAGCTTACAAATCATAAAAACTGAAAAACTCTCTACTTATGAACACTTAATCGAAGAAAAAATAAACACAGAAATTAAAGACTTTCTAGAATTCAATGAAAATAATTGCACAACATACCCAAAATTATGGGACAAATCAAAGTAGTGCTAAGGGGAAAATTCATAGCACTGAGTACCCTTATAAAGAAATTACTGAGATCTCATACTAGTTACTTAAGAGCACAGGTGAAAGCTCTAGAACAAATGAAACAATCACACTCAAAAGAAGTAGATAGCAGGAAATATTCAAACTCAGGGCTAAAATCAATAAAATGAAAAGACAGAAAACAATATAATGAAACAAAGAGTGGATTCTTGAGGAAATCAACAAGATAAACAGACTCTTAGCCAAAGTAACTAAAAGGCAGAGAGAGTATATCCAAATTAACAAAAACAAGTGAAAAGGAGGCCATTACAACAGACAGTGAGGAAATCCAAAGAATCATTAAGTCTTACTTCAAAAACATATGTTCCACCAAATTGGAAAATCTAAAAGAAATGAACAATTTCTGGACAGTTGCCACTTAACCAAAATTAAATCAAGATCACATAAACAATCTAATATATACAATCTAAATATACCTATAACTCCTAAGGAAATAGTATCAATCATTAAAGGTCTCCCCACTCCCAGAAAGAGCGCAGGGCCAAATGGTTTTAACTCAGAAGAGATCCTTCTTTGAATGAAGAGCTAATAACAACACTCCTCAAGTTACTCCACAAAATATGAACAGCAGGAACACTGCCAAAGTCATTGTACAAGAGCAAAATCAACCTAATAACTAAACCACACAGATTCAACAAAGAAACAGAACTTCACAGTAATTTCCACTATAAATATTGATGCAAAAATACGTAATAAAATACTTCCAAACTGAATCCAAGAACACATCAAAAACATCATCCACCATGATGAAGTAAGCTTTACCCCAGAGAAGCAGGGATGGCTCAACATATCAAAATCTTCCAATGTAATCCACCATATAAACAAACTGAAAGAAAAACCCATGATTATCTCATTAGATTAAAATGGCCTTTTAACAAAATCCAGCATTGCTTCATGATAAAACTCTTGGAGAGATCAGAGATACATAGCATATACCTAAACATAATAAAGGCAATGTATAACAAGGTAATAGTGAGCATCAAATTATATGGAGGGAAACTTAACCAATTCCACTAAAATCAAGAAGAAGATCAGATTATCTACTCTCTCCACATGTATTCAATATAGTACTTGGTGTCTTAGTCAGGGTTTGTATTCCTGCACAAAATATCATGACCAAAAAGTTAGTTGGGGAGAAAAGGATTTATTCAGCTTACACTTCCACATTGCTGTTCATCACCAAAGGAAGTCAGGACAGGAACTCATACAGGGCAGGAACGTGGAGGCAGGAGTGGATGCAGAGGCCATGGAGGGATGTTACTTACTGGATTGCTTCCCCTGGCATACACAGTTTGCTTTCTTATTGAACCCAAGACTACCATCCCAGGAATACCACCCACAATGGGCCCTCCCACCCTTGATCACTAATTGAGACAATGCCTTACAGTTAGATCTCATGGAGATATTTCCTCAAGGGAGGCTTCTTTCTCTGTGATAACTCCAGTTTGTGTCACGTTGACACATAAAACCAGCCAGTACACTTGGTTAGAGTAATAAGGCAAATGAAGGAGATCAGGTTGATAATAATTAAAAAGGAAGAAGTCAAAGTATCATTTCCTGAGATGATATGATAGTATAAGTGACACATAAAAATTCTACCAAACAATTCCTATAGCTGATAAACACCTTCAGCAAAGTAACTCAATATAAAATTAACTCAAAAAAATCAGTAGACCTCTTTTATGAAAATGATAAATGGACTGAGAAAAAAATTAAGATTCAACACCCTTCTCAATAACCACAAATAATATAAAATATCTTGGTGCAACTCTAATCAAGCAATAAAAACATTGTATAAAAAGGACTTCAAATCTTTGAAGTAAAAAATTGAAGAAAATATCAGAAGATGGAAATCTGTCCTATGTACACGGAACAGTATGATCAAGAGTAAAAAATGGCCATCTTACCAAAAGCTATCTACAGATTCTATGCAATTTCCAACAAAATTCCAGTGCATTTCCTAACATCTTGAAATAACACTTCCCAACTTCATATAGAAAAACAAAACACCCAGATAAAACAATTCTGTAGAATAAAAGAACTTCTAGAAGTGTCAGGAAACCCTTATTTAATGCTATACTATAGAGTGGTATTAACAAAAAGTGTATGGCATTGGCATAGAAGCAGACAGGTTGATCAATGAAGACCCAGACATAAATCCACACACCTATGGACACTTCATTTTATAAAAGTAAAAATTATACAATGGAAAAAAGAAAGCATACTCAACAAATGATACTGGTCCAAACAGATGACTGCATGTAGAAGAATGCAAATAAATCCATATCTATCACCTGGCACAAACATCAAGTCCACATAGATAAAAGTCCTTAACAGAAAACCAGATACACTAAATCTAATAGAAAAGAAGGTGAGGAATAGCTTTCAGTACATTAGCACAGGAAACAACATCCTGAACAGAACATGAATAGTGCAAACACTAAGATCAGCAATTAACAAATGGGATATCCTGAAACAAAAAACCTTCTATAAGACAAAAACACCATCAAAAGAACAAAATAGCTGCCTAAAGAATGGGAAAAGATCCTCCTCATGGCAATATCCAACACAGAGCTGATATCCAAAATATATAAAGAACTCTAGATATCAAGAAACCAAATAACTCAATTTAAAAATGGTGTTCAGATCTGTCTTAGTTCAGGTTTCCATTGCTGTAAAGACACACCATGATCAAAGCAACTCTTACTAGAGACAATATTTACTTGGGCCTGGCTTACAGTTTCAGAGATTTAGTCCATTATCATCATGGCAGGAAACATAGCCACATCCAGTCAGACATGGTGTTAAGAATTCTGCATCTTGATCCAATTACAGTCAGGAAAGACTCTCTCCTGAAGGTACCAGGAAAAGGTTCTTTTAAAGCACACCCCCACAGTGATACACTTCCTCCAATAAGGCCACACTTCCTAATAAAGTCACTTCCCATGGTCCAAGCATATTTAAACCATCATATTCTACTCACTGACTTCTCACAGTGACATGCTTCAGTTGTTCTCAATGACCCCTTCATGCCTTCAAAACCAGCACCACTTGGATGACTCTTACAAATTACCAAGACCAGCTTCAGTAGGAGATGCAATCTTGGCTGTCTCTGGAACACTGCTTGTTTGGGCTCTCAGAAAATACTTCCTGGAAGATTTCATTTCAGTGATGCTAGAGTCTTTTTAATCACCAATCTTGTTTTCTTTTAGTAATTATTTTATTTGTTTACATTTCAAGTGATATCCCCTCCATAAACCTCACATCCCATCCTTGATCCCCTTTGCCTCTATGAGGATGTTCCTCTACCCACTCACCCATACCTCCACACTGCTCTAACATTCCCCTACACTGAGGTATCAAGCATCCACAGGAACAAGGGTCTCCTCTCCCATTGATGCCAGATAAGGCCATCCTCTGCTACATATGTAGCTGGAGCCATGGATCCCTCCAAGTATACTCTTTGGTTGGTGATTTAGTCCCAGGAAGCTCTGGGGGATCCAGGTAGTTGATACTGTTCTTCCTATAAGGTTACTGTCCCCCTCCGTTCCTTTAGTCTTTCACCTAGCTCTTTGATTGAGGTCCCTGGGTTCAGTCTAATGGTTGGTTATGAGTATCTGCATCTGTAGTAGTTAGGTGCTGGCAGAACCTTTCAGGAATAGCCATACGAGGCTCCTGTCAGGAAGCACTTCTTGGAATCAGCAATAGTGTCAGGGTTTGATGTCTGCAAATGGATCAGTCTCTAAGAGGGGAGGTCTCTGAAGCCCTTTCCTTCACTCTCTGATCCAGTTTTTGTCTCTGTCTTTTCTCTGTTCAAATTTTCGAGTTTCCTTAAATTGCCTTTTAAATATATACTTCAAAATGTTGCTCATTATGCTAAATTTATATTCATTCAGTTCCATCTCCTAGACAGAAGAAAAAAAAGCCCTTCTTGATCCTTCTGCTCCACAAAAGGTTTTTGTCTTCCCAAAACTCACCTTAAAGACTGTTCATGCTGTTATAAGCTCCAGGGAACAATTCTGGATTAAAAATTTTGAGATGGTTGGGTGGCCCTATTCCTCAACTGGGGACTGTGCCTATTTGTTGGAGGTGGTCTCTACAGGTTCTAACTCCCTTTTGTTGTGTATTTAAGCTAATGTCATCCTGTTGGGTCCTGGGAACCTCTTGCTTTCCTGGAATCTGGGGCTTTCTAGTGGATACCCCCAGTTACCCATCTCCTACTGCTACATATTTCTATTCAATTTCCTGACCCTCTATACTTCTCTCCTGTACACTAATTTCTTAGCTCCTGTCAACTAGAGACAATTGTCCCAGTAATCCCTTGTAGTCTTGACTCTAAAACCAGAATCATGGCTGAAGCTACTGAGGTCTGTTGCTTGCTGCAGCTGGAAAATGGCCCCTTTCTTCTATTACATCCTTCACTGTCTAACCTTGGCTGTCCTGGAACTTGCTTTGTAAACTGACCTTGAACTCAGATATCTGTATGCCTCTATCTCCCAAATTCTGGGAGAATAGGTTGGAACATCTGTGTGTTCTGTCATTGCTTCTCTGGAGATGTCCTGGATGTAGATTTTGAGTAAACGCCTGAACTTGGCAAGATGTTGAAACACAGACACACACACACACACACACACACACACACACACACACACACATTAGAGATTTATAAAGTTAAGTACGTTTGAGAGAAAATTTTTTTCTTAGGTGTACATTTGAAACCCTTAGTTCTTGGTGTTAGGGTGAAGGGAGTCCCAGTTCCAGGGGACAGGAGAGGCCCACCTGGAATAGGTAACATGTAGAAACTTAGGCTAACTATTGGCAGCTTTACTTATCCAGATGGAATCCATTTGGTCCATGAGAGGTAGATCTGAGTAGGTTTCCTGGATCTTATAATTTTACAAAAGAGATACGGTTGTTAACAGCATGAACAGTCTTTAAGGTGAGCTTTGGGAAGACAAAAACCTTTTGTGGAGCAGAAGGATCAAGAAGGGCTTTTTTCTTCCGTCTAGGAGATGGAACTGAATGTATATAAGTTTAGCATAATGAGCAACATTTTGAAGTATATATTTAAAAGGCAATTTAGGGAAACTCAAAAATTTGATGACCTTGTCAATATGATAGTATTGATCATATAAGTTTGGTGTGGAGTTCACCTTAAGTCTATAGTTAAAAGGCAACCAACAGAAACATATTTGTAACTATGATAGCTGATAGTTTAGATTTAGCACGAGAAACATTTTAAGTCTATAGTTAGAAAATAACCAGAAGAGACTTAGCATCTGAAGCTATGATTCTGATAGTTGAATTGTATAATAGAATGTTTTATTAGGGCTAGGCTAATTTGTAAAAACTCTATTGAAGTTAGTACAGTGACATAAAAAGGGGAGGAAATATGAAGCATTTAGTCACTGGAGACTGAGTTTAGATAAAGAAATAGCATAGGTTACATCTGTGAAAGGTTATATCTGAAGTTGTTTATCTTTTATTATGAAGCTTGTGAGTAAGGCAAACCTGTCTGGCTTTGATAAGAGATCTGGCAGTCTCAACTAGTTAACAAATCAAATTGACTAATGAGCTAATATGGTGGTGGATTACCTTGGGGTAAGGAGCTAGAGTTCTGTTTTCTAGCTGTTAAGCTGAAGTTAGCTTATCTATCAACGTAACCTGGGAAGAATAAATTATAATCTAGGTGTTATATATTAATTAAAATGATAGAAGTTGGTCTATAGTCTACTACCTAAACAGTTTCTAGGTCCCTGTGGTCTCCACCACAGTTCGGCCAAGATAGTCTAGCCATCAGGCACAGAAATTGAGAAGCTTTTCCTGTGTAGTAGAAACATGGGAGAAATGACTCACATTTAATTGAGACATTTAGGCAATGGGACATTTAATTCCCTAGGTTTTCTCTGTTTGTCCACAGTTTAGACTGAGCCCTGGCAGCAGGCAAGGCAATGCAGTGGTGTTTCTCTGTGGTTATCATACCATAATCTAGGCAGTCTTATCACTGTGCCCATATTTTCTCAGAGACCTTGGGGGAGGGAGAGGTTTCACTGTTAGGATTTCTGTTGGGAGTCTCTGCATATCCTAGTAAGCTAGAACATTTAATGTTATATTTAGCAGACTTCTGACAAGATTGAGAGCTAATATCTATTAAGTATATCTGAGTTAGACAATCTATGTTTGTTTAATTATTTGTTTTAGAATGTATCTAGTAAAGAGAGAATATTTTAATATAGCTGTAATGACAGTAGCAAAAACAAGGTTAAACTTATCTTTAAGACAGTAATCTTTAACCATTTTAATGTTGTAAATTTTTAAATTGATATTAAAATTATTATTTACCAAGGCAGGATAGAAATCAAATGAAAACCTTATATTAATTGATGTGTCTTTGGAGAGCTTAAGTCATGATGTTCTAAGGTAAAGAGTTCCCACAGTTAGGTGGGAACTGCCCATAACAAAGATAGCAGATAATCATTTGCCTGCCTTCCACCAAGATGGTGCTGAAGCTACAGTGAGCCATGAGTTCACCCTTAGCTAAGATGTTGCTGAAGTGATAGTTCCATCTTTAGAGGAAAGTCACGTGTTATACCTTAGAATGGAACTGCAGAAGTGTTGTTATGTATCAGCAGAGACAGACATGCTTTGTGTGGCAGACAGGAGGTCTCTTCATGTCACAGTTGGCAGCCTCTGTCACTATATGCAGAATGGTGGGTCTGAGCTTAGCTCAGATCTAACACTGCTTGCTTAAGCAAGCAGCTACTGCTGCTGGTGGTGGTGGCAGCTGTGGTAGGCTGTGGGAGCTTGAAGTTGTGGGTGGTGGCTATACTCAGTGCCAGGCAGTGGAGAGAGGTGAACAAACTGTGGCAGCAGCAGAAGCAGGATGGCCAAGAGAGTGAGAGAGGAGCAGAAAGAGGTGGGCAGAGGAATAAAGAGGTTCGGTGCCTGCCATTATGCAGCCATTTAGAGTTATTACTTGTGGGTATTTGTCCCAAATTTAGCCTGTGAATTCAGACCCCTTTAAGACTGGGAGGTATCCCTGTAGGGAGCCTAGAAGTAGCGGCAAAGACTTTTCCTTTGGGGTGAGAGTAGAAGTTATTAATATTATCCCTATCAGCATGCTGAGGATAAATTAATAACTAGAAACAGCAGTAGCACAGGCCAGATCATCAGGTCTTCATGTGATAAAGTTGGGGCTGAACTTCAGTGGCAATGGGAGAATGGTTCACTTAGACATAGGATTTCCCAATAACAAGAAAGAAACCTCCTCAAGGAGAGAGAAAAATGATCAGGGGTCATTTATGCTGACCAGTGTGGGTGAAGCTTACCAATTTGCCAGAGTTTGGATGGAGGTCTACTGATCCAATGTCTGGAAAGTCCATGTGGTGTTAGGAAATATGAACCTGCAATTTTGTAAATCTTAATCGTCGAAAATGAAAACCTGCAAGTTTCTAAATTCGAGTCTTGGCACCAAATGTTATGTTTTATAAAAGTCAAGTATATGTTTTGTAAAACACAGTATGGTGAGGTGGGAGGGGTGCCTTGGTGGGCCTATGCTGAGGTATCCCTTCCCCCTGAGTTACCAGCCATAACTATAGGTATAGTGTAGAATAGAGTTTATTTGGGGCAGGGAAGGAGAGATGAGAAGGGAGTAGAGGCAAAGAAAAACAGAGAGAGGGAAAGGGAGAGGGAGAGCTAGAAGGAAAGGGAAAGTAAGAGGGAGAGGGAGAGGGAGAGAGAGGAGAGGGAGAGGGAGAGGGAGAGGGAGAGGGAGAGGGGAGAGGGAGAGGGAGAGGGAGAGGGAGAGGGAGGGAGAGGGAGAGGGAGAGGGAGAGGGAGAGGGAGAGGGAGAGGGATGGAGGGTAGAGCCTAGAAGAAATGCTACTAACACTGTGGCTTAGGGACACCTTTAGAAAAATAACACAGTTTTCTGAGTTTGTTTTATAAGAAAACTCTAAGCAATCAATCTTTTCCTTAGTTGCCAGTATGGTTAATTCTCTTAAAAGGACAATAGAAGAAATCAGAGGATTTAGGAAATGTGTTTAAAAAAGAACATAAAGCTGGAAGTTTCGCTTGATAGTAGAACATGTGCCTTGCACATGTGAAGCTCAATGTTCAATTTTCTGCATTGAAAAGTAGAATTATATCAACAATGTACAAATTTATATGACATCAATGTCTCCTGATTGGTAAACAACTTACCCCAATATTTTGAGTTTTGATGATTTTTCTTTAATTTTTAAAAGATGGATTTCAATGGATCCAGTGGTGGTGAACAAAGAGCTGCGCTTGTCCAGCAGCATGCTTATCTGCTGTCTCCACCCGTTATAAAGATTTGTACATATTCTTACAGGTAGCGTTTCTAAAGAAACTAGAAAATGTAGGAAATGTTCTCCTCTTTCCCGTTAAACTTTGATTAGATCAGCTGCATGAGGTTGTAAGAAGTGGAGGCAGGAAGAAAAAAGCAAGAACTGAAAGGCAGTGGAGGGAGCCACATTTCCAAGCTATACCAGTGGAGTCAAGATCAATTACATTTTCATATCATTGTTAATGGTTGCTCAAGCTCCTCAAATGCACCCACACAAAAGGCTTCAGTTATTTTGTATGTATTTTGAGCACTTTCCTCTCTCAACCCTCTAGTTTAATTTCCTTCCTTCAGATAAGATGAATGGAGCATGACTCAGGTCATAGCTCTATGCTGATGCATGGCTTCCAGATAGAACTCTCAGCCAGAGGAAGCTGCTAGTGTAGAGATTAAATCAGACAGCTCTGGGTTGATTTGAGGTCAGCCAGAGCCAGCTTTGACATCTGATGGAACCTTGTGATCAATCAGGCCTTTCTAGACTTTTTGTATGACAGTGGCCCTAACAAACAGATGGGACATTTTATGAGAGACAGGTGCATTAGACTGTGAAAGAAGAACAGTGTGAATATTACCAAAGAATCAGCAAAAGAGAAGCCTCTGCCTTTCTAACCTGTTCTATTCAAGTGGTCTTTCATGGTGGAAAATCTAAACCCTGCCAGACAACTTTAATCTGCTTCTTAACATTTAACTATAAACTTAGAATATTCTCAATGTCATAAGATTAAATTTTATCCAGCCTTTGCTTTGTTTACTTCTGTTTCTAAGCACAATGTGTGCTCTCTTTTTGTCTTTGTTTGCTTGCCATCTGAGAGACACAAATACACACTATGGAATTCTGGCATTGAGGAATCAGGGCCATTAATGCAAGTACTTGCTGACCCCAGACCAGGACAGAGCTTCAGCAATTCCAAGTCACATCATTGAGAAGATCATGAAAAATAAATGACCCTGAAATTCTTGTACCAGACTCTATCAGTACTGAGCCATGCCGAGGACCAAAGGTGGACTTCCAAGCACAATATCATGTATGTCTTCTATATAGATAACATAGCAGTCACCTCAGTGATTTCTAGACATAGCACAGCTCTATTCCCTCTCTACTAGTCTCTCTATCCTGCCTATTCCCCTCCCAACCTCATTAACAGTTCTCATGTTCCCATAAACATATTCTCTAAGGTTTTCCTGGTAAAGATGACACAATTGAAACTGAGCTGCTTCTGCTTTACCCTGATATTGAGAGGAGAAAACTGGGATAGAGAGCCACTCGAAGGGGTGCTGTAGTGTGTCTCCACTAATCTCTGATTTGGAGCCTTCTCCTTAGACTAGAAGGACTTTAACTATAGGCTAGTGACCTAAGAGTGAGACGTCTGAACGGAGATTTGTTGGCACGGGTTCCATTATCACACGGAGGTGGTTTCAATCACACTTTGCCTTTGTTTGTCATGGCCAATCAGAGTCAACCATGTAAAGATTTTTGTTGTTAGTGGATGAGAACTTTTTTTTTGAGACTGAGTCTTGCTGTGCACCTCTGGTTGGCAGGTATTCACTATGTTGTTGTCTAAGCTATCCCAGAATTCATAGCAATTCTCCAATCTCAGGCTACCAAGTGTTGTGACTGCACAACCTCAACAATAGTAATTTTTATTAAATAGCATCTAATTTTCTTCTAATTGATTTGGGTCACTTATAGTGTTACATTCATAAATAAAATAAGTCTTAAGGGATATATAACCTACCTGAATGCCAACTGAGTTAATTCAGTGGCTGTTACATCATAGTAACAGAATGTGGGTTTTCCATTCACTGTTTTCAAGGTCTGTATAATAATGTTTGAGAGGAAATCATGAGGGTATATTAAAGAAGCTTTCCAGAGAGAATCAGAATAGATCTGAGAGGCTTGTGGATGAGCAAAAGCATTTGTCACATGAGTTGGTACATAAGTGACACAAATTTTGTCCAGATTTTTGACCCCCAAGTCTCAGAAGTTTGTAAGAATATAAAGAATATTTGCAAGGAAGCACTTTTCCTGAATTATTTTATTATTAAAATGTGGCACAAATCATTGAAACAGTAATTCTTTCTAGGAAGCTTCAAGAGGTTTTTATGCATAATCAAGAGACTCTACACAATACACATAAGTTGGTGTCTCTGTAATTCCTTCCAGCTATTGACTACTCTCAAACAGGCACAGTTTCCCTGTGTCTTACACATCAATAACTAATGAAGGGGATTGGCGGTTGACAGTTGAACAGTTGGAAGAGGAATGAAATAAGCTTGCTCATATTTTCTTCCCAATTAATTTTCCTTCCAGTGTATGTGAGAGAGGGTTGGGGAGTGTACTTACACTTGCATGTGCAAAGTTTGTGTTTCTGCGGGTACTCAGGCATGTTTGTGCATGTATTTGTGGAGATCAGAAAAACCTTCTTGGTATTGTATCTGAAGATCTGTTCTCATTCTTTGTCTCTCTGCCTTTGCCTTGCTCTCTCTCTCTCTCTCTCTCTCTCTCTCTCTCTCTCTGTGATTTCTCAGTAGCCTGTAGCTTGTCAACTAAGCTAGTTGGCCAACAAATCTAAAGCTTTTTGTTTGCCTCTATATTGCCAGTGCTGAGATACACATACACAATTCTGCTAAAGATCAAACCCATCCTTATTTGGGCTAACTTCTGAGCTATCTTATTAGACATAATATTCTTTTCAGATGGAAGACTGAAAAATAAGAGGAAGAAAAAAGTCTGGAAATAACATTTAAAAAAACCCTCAGATGTCATTGTGATAAGATAAACTTGTCCATCAGTGTTTTATTGAATGTACAGCCTGGATACAAGAAAAATTATTTAAAAAAATTATGTAATGTGCTTCCTAAATTTATGCTTGAATGCTATGCAATTTTTTTAAAAGAAAGATAAAGGATTTAATTTGAAGAAATTAATTGTAAAATTAAGAAAATGATGAAAATCAATATTGTTAAAATGTTAAACTGAAATCCTACTTCAAAATCATGTTAGTGCCAATTAGCTTTTAAAAATATGTTATTGCAAGGTATGGTGGCACATCTGTAAACCCAGCATACAGAAGAAGTCTGAGCCAGGAGGATTGTCATCAGTTCATGGACAGCCTAAGCTACATAAAGAGTTCTAGTCTATCTTAAGCTTTAGAATAAAATCCTTGCACCTTGCCCTGCCAGCCAAAAGGAAAAGAGATAGAAGTTAAATGAAGTTGTTGGGGAGGGGACTGGAGATTAGTCTAGTGGTACTGAGCTAATTTCACCTCTAATTTCATCAATCATCAATTAGGATACTGAATCATGAGGCCTGTGAGTTTCAGAACAGACTGTCACAAAACAATAACAACAACAACAACAACAAAACAGACTATCTTATTGTTAAAAATAGTAAGAACCAAAATCTTTGTTGAAATCTGAGATTTTGTTGCATTTTAAACTCTTAACACCTCCTAAAAATAGCTGAGTCAATGACAGGTGTCAGGATGACCCAGGATCTGTGAGGTGTTAACTAAGTGATCCAGCACATGACGGTTTCTCACGTAGCCAGCCTCTGTCTCTTGACATGGTTGTCTTGGATACAGGCATCACCTTGGAGTTTCCATTCCATTCAGTCAAATCTTCTGATTTTTCCCTTGTGATGGTCAGGTGCTCCTGATCTTGACAATCAAAGCAAACAACTATTTCAAGCATCACCCACATTTAGAACATCATTTACAGTCAGTTCCAGCTACCATTTTTCAAGGGCACAGGCAGCTACCCACTCGGTTCTCCACTCCATTCCTGTGGAGCACAGTAAAAGATCTTTGACTAGAGGAGAAAAGGCTCCTTCACTGTCACAACTGTGCTCACATATTAGACCCATAAATTTTAGTGGAGGTTACTGTACTGAGAACTTGTCCAGAGGTACTAGGATAGATTTTCACCACCACAATAATAAAATACTCCACCCAACCACTTACTAAGTGCAGCACTGGGAAAGCCCTTTTAAAGTTGGTATTACAGTGGTCTAAGGTGATCACACACAACATTGCACAGTTCTTGGCACAGAGTAAAGCAGGATAAAAAATTACATATGAACCCACCCTATCTGGAATGGGCCAATGCTGACCTATTACTGACACCAATTTTAATCATTCTAAGGACATGCAAATTCACAACCACACTCCTTTTAGCTATTCTTCTTTCTGTGCTCTTCTCTTTTTCTCTTTCTTCTTCTTTCTTTCTTTCTTTCTTTCTTTCTTTCTTTCTTTCTTTCTTTCTTTCTTCTTTCCTTCATCATTCTGAGACAGGGTCATGTGTATCCCAGGTCAAGCTGAAACTCATTATAGCCAATGATGAGCTTGAACTTCTGATCTTATCCTCTCTTCCCCAGCTAGAAAGGCAAATGGATATCACTGTGTCTGGTTTGTGCAGTTATGGACATCAAACATACCACTATGAAATCACTCTACCCACTGAGCAATAGTTTCAGCCTTCAGTTTAGCACTTTGCAACTAAAAGAGCAGAAAGGCAAAAGCTTCAGGAAGCCAGTGGATATATAAGAGAACAAACTGGAAGATAATGATCTCTGGAGGATGATGAGCTCATTGAAAATGTCATCTGACTGAGCAGATGGGACATGCTTCCTCACAGAACATTGCATAGTAACAATTGGAATATTATAGTATAGTCTGAACTCTAAAGTACTAATGTATTTTTTATCCTTTTCTGCATGAATTATTGTCTCATCCTTTAAAGACTGAAAACAGAAAACATTTACCTTCCAGCAGACTCTGCAATAGAAGTTGGCCATCGGCTTAGCTTAATAGTTTGAGATCCTGTTCCATCATGAGCTATAATCAAGGTTTGGCTGGGCTGCAGTGACTTTAAGTATAGGCTCAGGGAGGACATTCTCCCTTGCTTATTCTCAAAGCTTTTAACAGGCTTCTGAAAACCAGATTTCAAGCTCTCTTTCATGGACCTGACATTGCAAGTATGACAGATGACTTGCCCCAGGGTACATCATTCAAGAGATACGGGTTAAGAATTTCTCTCACAGACAGAAACGCTAATCAGGCAACAAAATTAACATCTGTTACTGCTTAGATATACAATGTTCCCCATAGATTACCACACGTAGTCTTCAGATAATAGTGCTGATTGGTAGAGCTTTGTAACCTTTGAATGGTGGGAATTACCTGGAATACGTAGAACTATGGAGGGTAGACCTTGATGTTTATAGCTTGGCCAAACTTCCTATTGGCCCCCACTTCTTGATATATACAGATATGGACAGGCATTTATAGTTCCTAGTGTTGCTTTCTATTATTCCATATTCTCTGCCCTTCTACCATGATGGACTATACCCTCAAACCAAGAACCAGAATAAAAATGTACTTCCCTTTACTTGCTTCTTGACAGATGTTTAGCCATAGTGTTGAGAAAAGTAATAGAACATCCTGTCATCTGATGTGTTTTTTCTGTTAGATAAGGCAATAGACTCAGCTCACACAAAAGAAAGGAATCCTGAAAGGATTCTAATTTGAGGAAGAGAAGATCACTGGGGTCCATAGTAGAGGCTACCCATCATATCTTCAATCCATAACAAATTAAATTGCTCTCAAATCCAAAATCAGCTCACTGTTCTCAGGACTGCTAAACTCTCCTCCACAACAATATCAGTTTACAATCCAAAAATCTCTTCACCTGAGATGGATAAAGTATGGATTGAGTTTCTCAAGTATAGCATTTCTATGGGCATGATGGTACATGCCTATAATCCTAGCATTTACAAGGAGGATCAGGAGTTGAAGTGCAGCATTAACTACACAGGGATTGTAAGCACAGACTGTGCTAACATCATTTCACTCCAGATATAGCACAGATTATAAACCAAAACAAACAAACAAGCAAACAAAACAGAAAAACAAAAAAACCAAATCCCACTCAAGTCTAACTGAGTGAACAAGTGAGTTACTGGTTTTACTCACTGGAGCGTGGATGAGTGGTCACTTAAAGAAATATTGATGACTGAAAGGCAGCTGCATCATAAAAAGCTCACAACATGCCACTCCAGGATGGGTCACATCTCAGAAAAACTGCGTCCATAAAGCACAGCTCAGCAGCCACTGAGAAAACTCTCTTCTCCATAGCAATTGTTACTGTTAATATAACCTCATGGAGCAGTGTGGGGCCGTGAAAGGATAGCTTGGTTACTGGAGGAGCACTGGCTAGCAATGGCCAGAGACCCAACAAGTATTCCTACAAGCAAGAGATGCCATACATTTCACCACACTCCAGACTCCAGGCTCCTGACATGTGGCCAAAGACCTCCATTGATCAGTACCTTTCAGTCACGTAGGGCTACACCCTTAACAGCCCCTCCACAGGTAGTGGGCGTGTCTACAGGCCTCGGAGCCTCAAGAGATCTCCATATTAATGAAATACCTAAAGGCCAGAAGGCATAGCCAGTTAAACATTCTTTCCCAGACCCTCCTCCTTATAAACAGTATTTAACTCAGGTCTACCCTGAGATTGGGGGAGGAGGCGGTTGGGGAGTACAACCACATCTACTTTCCACCATGACAATAAATCTTTTAAAACCATGGACTTCCTCGTGTCTTTGGGGCCGCATCATGGGAGACCATGGAGAAGACCTTTGACTACTGAGCTGCTACTTAATCTCCCGCTAGAAGACTTCTCTATGTTCCCTCTGTAGAGACCACCAACTAGCCAACCCAGCCAAGCAACTGTTGTAACCAAGAGTCTCTCCCAAGAATCACCCCCTTAGGGCACTGCCAGAGCCTCTCTCCCTCTCGGCTGTGGGCCAGTTCAGCCCCTACGCCCACTCCATCTTGGTTCTTCCATGGCTCCCAGTGGAGTCAGGGAGCCCAAAGACAAAGACCACTGGTCTCCTAGTCAGCCGCTTCAGCCTGGAGAACCCCACTCAGGAGCTCTGCCCCCAAAGGACTTCAGGCTGAGACTTCTTCACACCCAGGCGGAGCCCCAAAGCTTCTCCCAGCCCAGCATCCACCTGGTGTCATGTGGAGTGAACTCAGTCAAATTCCTGTGCTTCTGCCTCCCTGAGCTGCAGTAGACATATGGGATCCAAATTTTGTAAATTTAAGGACTTCTTGAGACTTATGTGTTCTATTTATTTTCTATACCTTCTAGGTGTCATTTACTACTGCATTTCAATTTTTTGTTTTTGTTTTTTGAGACAGTGTTTCTCTGTGTAGCCCTGGCTGTCCTGGAACTCTGGCTATAGACCAGGCTGGCCTCCAACTTAGACCAGCCTCTGCCTCCTGAGTGCTAGAATTAAAGTCATGTACCACTACTGAACATATCTGAGCTTCATTATTTACTTAAAATATAATTACACAATTTTCCCTTTTGTTTATTTTCTCTATTTATTCAACAGATTCCTCTCAGTTCCTCTCATATTCATGGTCTCTTTTCTATTGGTTATTATTGTTACACACAAACACACACAAACACACACTATAGATAGATGATAGATAGATAGATAGATAGATAGATAGATAGATAGATAGATAGATGATTGATAGATAGATAGATGATAGATAGATAGATAGATAGATAGATAGATAGATAGATAGACAGACAGACAGATAGATAGATGTCGAGTCCGCCTTGACCAGCAATTAAGTCATGACATGGCTGGATCCTTCTCAGACAGCTTTATTGAAGGAACGAATCTTGACTTATGGAAGGGGACCCCAAGCAACAGAAATGAGCTGCTTATATATCCACCCTAAGCAGGCTAGGTGGCGTGTTCTCTCAGGATAGGTTAGGCTGCCAATACCTCATTAGCATAAGCCTGCTCGGGAGGGGCTCAAGGCCGACGCATGCGCAACGGGCTTGTTTACTCAGAAAGCTGAGCTGGCCTTGGAAAACCGTGCCGTCTTAAATCGGCTGCCTACAGAAAGATAGATAGATAGATAGATAGATAGATAGATAGATAGATAGATAGAGACAGTGACAGAGACAGAGATAAAGATAGGTATCTTGTATGGCCTTATAGTATGACCTCACAGCTAGTTATTTGGTATTGGAGAACTGTCTCAGAGTTTCTATTGCATTGACAAAACACCATTACCAAAGCAACTTATAAAAAAAGGCATTTAATGGAGGGGGGCGAGGTGGGGCTTGCTTATAATTTCAGAGAGTTAGTCCATGATTGTTGTGGTAGAAAGCATGATAGCAGGCAGGTAGGTATATCAATAGTGCAGTAGCTGAGAGCTTACATTTGGTTTGAATGTTGCAGATAGGAGAGAATGAGATTGGGCCTGGTGTATGCATTTGAAACCTCAAAGCCCAAGCCCAGAGATACACCTCCTACAGCAAGGCCATACCTCCTGATCTTTCACAAACAATTCCACTAACTGAGGACCAAGCAGTCAAACATAAGAGCTTATGGGGGCACTCTCATTCAAACCACCATAAGAAGTGTTGACCTTAAAGTTTTATATAGACTATCTATACTTCTTGTTGGCCCTCTCTGATATTCCTGAACATACAATGTGACCACCAGTATTCATATCCCATCCAACATGATGGATAGTATCATTTCAAACTTTATGATAAAAGCATCAAGGTAATTTAGTCAGGTGCAAGTATCACTTCAACAAGAAAAGTGACTAATACACCTAATACACATGTAGTTTTATAAGCATCCTTTACAATTTTTTTCTCTCTAACCAATAACAAACAGTAAATATCAGGCATTATCACGGATGTTAGGCAAGTTACAAAAAGTGAACAGGATTGATAAGATAGCTCTGTAGCTAAGGGTGAGCTAAGGTGCATCCCTGAACACACATGTCAAAAGGAAAGAATGGATTCCTGAAATTAAGTTGTCCCCCTACCTTGACCGACACCTTGGCACTCTGAAACACACACACACACACACATTAAGCATATTACGTAAATAATTAAATAAACAAATTTGAACTGAGCAAATAAAAAATACCGTGAAAAACTGCTATAAAGTGGATTTGGTGCTTTCAGAACAGCTTCTTAGAGAAAATGAGATTTATACAGAGATGTAATGCCTTGAAAACATTAACTGTGAACAAGGAGATAGGCAAAATGATATGTCATTGAATTAGTGAATAAGTGAATAAATAAAACCTAGACAAATAAAATGGGAAGGAATAAGCCATAGAGAAGCTTCTGGAAGCAAGCACACACTGCTCCTGCACCTGTCAGAATGCTCACTGTCTCACAGATGAGTCATACCTAGGGCGCATTTTTGTTTGTCACAGTTAGGACATTTTAGCTGTAAACCCTGACCAACTTAAAAATGAAAAATATTACCATAATGTGAGCTTGAGACAAAGGAAAGAAGGCCAAATAGCTCAGGGCTACTTGCACAGTCAAGGTCATGAGGACTCTGCAGGGCATAGCTGTCAAAAATCATTGATGTGCTTAGTCTCTGTCATCCTCACACTGCAAATTCACAAGATAATGTCTCATTTTTCAGGTGTCCCCAAGATATAACAAAAGTGCTCATTTTTTTCAAAGCAAAAGTATATGTTATTAAGACAGGAAACACAAAGTGATTGATGTAGACTAGGCATGGTGGCAGGCCTGTAATCCATCACCCAGGAGACTTCATGACAGAAGCCACGCCTGAGCTATGTAGCAACCCTTATAACCCTTATCCATATACACTGAAAGATCAGTTGATGGTGATCAAAAATACTCTGTGGTGGTTGATAGACAGCTACATATAAATGATGGATAAAAAAGCTCCGTGGAGTATATAGATGCCAAGGGTAGTGTTGTGATTTAAAGATTTAAAAACAAAGAAATGTGTGAGATTCGGTTCTGTCCCAAAGATGAGAGTCATCTTCTATACCTACCTTACTTCCTGCTTTATCTAGTGATGAACATGACTTTGGAAACTTTGAAGTGAAAGGCATAAAAGCTAAACAAGTTGCTTAGAAATGGCTGTCTCTTTTAGACCTGAACTCAGGCCATGAATAGTCAGTCTCAAATCCTACCAGAAACCCAAAGCTTCATAAATAGGGTAAATATCCAGACTTTGGGCTGAGATGACTGCATGTAAGGGTTTATGTTCTCAGTTTATCCACACCAAATCCTTCCTGCTCTGTCTCTAACATTTTTCCTACTATATATTTAAAAATATTAATTCACAGGATGAGTCTTTTCTCTCTTACATAAAATGTCTTTGAGTATGTGATATTTTCACACAAAGGAGATATTTTTGGCATTTAAAAATTGTTTTTCTTTTCTGCTGGAAAAAAATGAATTTACTCACTACCTAGTAGTGCAAAACACTTTGATTTAAAAGAAAATTATCTTTAAGTAGTATAGAGAAAATGAGAAGACACTAAATTTCAAAGAGATGAATTTTTTCCTCCACTTTTAATGTTTTACAAACAGCACAGGGCTGTCCATCTGTTGCTGAGAAGGCTAATAGCTGCACAGATGTCTTCAGGGTCCTCTACTCTTACAACCTCATCCTTGCTATTCAAATAATAGCCAACAGAATAACAGCTCACTTGAGAACCACACCTCATCTGCATCAGAGCTCAAAGGAGGAGAAAGAGTAGCTATCCTAACTGTTTTTTGGTTGTTGCTATTGTTGTTGTTGTTTGGTTGGTTGAATGGTTGGTTGGTTGGCTTGGTTTTTTTGTTTCTTTGCTTTTGTTTTGTTTTTTGGGGTTTTTTGTTTGTTTGTTTGTTTATTTTACATCTGTCTGTCTTTTCCTGCTTTTTGGGAAATCTTCACAAAGATATATTTCTCACCATGCAAACACCCTCCGTGTCCATATTAGAAATGCAGAGGAAAATTTTAAGTCGATAATCAACAGATTAGAATTTCCTTTCATCTAATAACTTACTAAGTACTCTGGGGGAAATATTTTCTCCACCAAAGAAGAAAAGTAGACATTTAGTAAATGAGACATATCTAGTTTAATGTTCAAGTCTATACTATAAATGAAGGACATACAATGTATGTGGATATACAAAGACTACAAAGGCACCCTGTTTAATCTCTTTCTTTAAAAATCTACATGCATACAAATATTTTAGTAAATGATATTAAATATTTAGTACAAAAACAGACCTTACTATACTATGTGTTTCTTGTTGAATTTAATCATAAAATGACATCTCATTTTGCCAGGATTTTTGCTGGATTTTCTTGGAAATCAAATTAGAAAATTTCCCAAGTCATGTTAGCTCTTAAAAATTACAAAAACACAATTTAGATCACATATACTCCTGGGATACTAATTAGTGAGCAATTAGTCTAGAAAATTAAAGATGTCTTTCAAAAATTGCAATCAGAATAAAGTTGATTTTTAAGTCTTCATATTTAAAATAACTATACTTAACTAATGAGTAGAAAGGATAAATCATTATTCTATGAGATTACCATCTATAATAGACAATAAAAAATAAGTAACTGCATGTGGGATCATAATATAACCACACAAAATATAACAAATTTCTACAAGGCAATGAAACCTTCTAACAAGGTAAGGTTAACCTGGTATTACATTAAAGTACTAGAAATGCTGAAAGGACATTGAGGAAGCCAAATTTCACTCTTTGTCCATCCAGGGTCTCTGTTTTCTATTGAGATGGATACAGAATTTAGAGTACTATGGAAATCAGTAGGGAAGTTCCTCAAACAAATTTAAAATATAACCAGTTACTAGACCCCTTGGCATTTACCTGAAGAATTCTCTTAGTTTTATTTCTTTTGCTATGATACAATAACCTAACAGAAAGCAATTTAGGGAAGAAAGAGCTTATTTTAGCTCACAGAACATCATAGTCAATTATTGTAGGGAAGTCACAGCTGTAGAAACTTTTTAAAGTAGCTAGTCACATTATTTGCTTATTTGTTTGTGCTCACTTTCATTTTGCCAAGATGCCAAGCTTAAGGAATGGTGCCACTCATAGTTGGCTAGCTTTAATTAATTTAGTGAAGGTAATCTCACATACACGGCCACAGGTCAACTCAGTGTATTCAATCCCTCACTAAGACTCTTCCCTCATGATTATAGGTTGGGTCAAGTTGATAATTAAAATTAGTCATCCTAGACTTTAAGTCAACATTCCACAGAAATACTTGTACTATTCATAATAGCTGAAATATGACATTGTCTTAGATGTCCATCAATAGACACAGGAATAAAGTAAATTTGGCATATATAAACTATAAAATCCTATTCAAACATGAAAGATCACAAAAATATCTCATGTAGAAAAAAATTGATGCAGCTTGAGATGATTATGTTATGTGGACTAAAACTCGGAATGACAAATGTCATGTGTGCTCTTATTTGTGAATTCTAGATATTACATAGATACAAAATCATAGGCATATTTAGACTTTGAAGATGCAACTGAGACTCAAGGAATAAGTGGGACTAACAAGAAGGGTAGAACAGACAGGGTATTATGATCAAAATATGTGATACACTTATATAAAAACATCATTGTGAATCCCATAACCATATCAAATAAATGTGTGCAATAAAAATGTGGGAAGTACAATGGTTCTTCCCACAAGATGGGTTTCTGACTTTTGCTCATTGTTCCTCTTTTTGACCACCACATCATATGCCACCTTTCTTTCTTTTACTCACTGACTACTCATTGCTGTTTTTCTCATCCATATTAATAACACATTGTAGTTATTTGAATGAAATGACCCCCATAGACTCATAGGGAGTAGCATTATCATAAGTGTGGCATTGTTGAAATAAGTGTGGCCTTTTGGAGAAAGTGTGTCACAGGGGTTTTCAATGTGGTTTCAGAGCCTCAAAACTAGGCTCAGTGTCACTTTTCCTTTCTTCTGCTTACATATCTGGATATAGAATTCTTGCTTCCTTCTCTAGCACCATGTCTATCCGCATGCTGCCATTCTTCCCATCATGATGCTAATGGACTAAATATCTGATACTGGAAGTTGACCATAATTAAATGTTTCCTTTATAAGAATTGCCTTGGTCATGGTCTCTCATCATAGCTATGGAAACCCTAAGACACACCTCGTTTAACCTCCTCATTTAACGAACCAATGACCAGGTACAAAAATCCCTTTCTACGGAGTATTTTCAGAGCTCATGTCTAATCTAGTACACAATAAAAATGTTTGTAGTGAATAATTTGTGTTTTATAAATGAATGATGTACATGGGAAGTAGATGAATGTTAAAAAGCATCATACAAAGAGCTAGTTCTTGGAGATGTGTTTGTTACTCAAGTGAGACTTTAGAGTCTTGTAATACTAGACTGCATTCTTGTCCCCCAAATCTGACAAACTAGTCTTAGAAATCTACATTTAATATTTATAATTCAGAGGGTCTCCAAAAATAAAATGAAAATTAACTTTTATTATTGCAAGTTAAGTATGAGTTGTAATGTTTTTGGTGACTTTACATGCTAGCAATCATAGGCTAATAGCTCAGACTTCCATTTGTCTAAGCATCTCACATGCTCACTAGAAAAAGCATTTTCATGAATCAAAGCAAGGAAACATTATCTGTCCATGTAAAAGAAAATCCTGTTCCAAAAAGAGTCATGGGGACTAAGATTTCTCTTCTACTTAGTGAAAGCAGAGCCTTTTGTCAGAGGAATACAAGCCAGCTAGCTCACCTACCTTTACCCATATATAAGACACAGAAATACTTGGAGTTTATATAAAAGTTTAAGGACTCAATGGGTAAATTGTTTGAGGATCTGTGCTTGCTCCCCTAGAACCCACACAAAAATCTGAGTGTGATGGTAAATACTTGTAGTCTCAGAATAGAAGAAGCAGAAATATGAAAATCCTTAGGGCTAGGGCTAGTTGGCAAACTAGTCTACCCTACTTGATGAGTTCTAGGCCAGTGTAAAACACTATCTCAGAAGAGCAAAATGGAAGGTGCCTAAGGAACAACTCCTGTGGTTAACATCTGGTATCCACATGCACATACACATGTGTATACACATGTTCATACACACCCAAAGTTAAAAACAGACAACAAGCTTAAATGTTAAACTTAAAGAATTCTGAGCTACCTTCAGGCCTCCATCCCAAAGAAGACATGTCTAGTTGTTTACTTTGGAGGGAAATGCAGATGCTTAACTAGTATCCCGATGATTCCATCCACCCACACTGTATCCACTGTTCTTTACCCTTATAAGAAATTCTCCTTGAGCCTCTTCCCCGGCAGTGCCTTCCTCACAGTCCATTGACATTCTTCCCTCAACTTCTTCCTTGTATTTTTTAATTACCTCCTCTTCTACTTCTCATATATCTCACTCAGAAGACCCTAGAGGGTGGTTATATTATGAATTACAACCATGTATTCTCCTGTCATTCTCTGTAAGATAAATCCTTAGAGCTACATAAGGCAGTGCTTTTTTTTTTTTTTTCTGATATTAACATTTGTAACACCTTATGAAGAAGGCAGCAATAGTATGACCATTCCCTCTTTACAGAAGAAAGTCTCCAAGGCCAAAAGGTTTACCCATTGATCCAAATTTATACAAGACTGTCACATGACTGTGGATTCTCTGCCTCAAGCTTGATGTTTCTTCCAGCACAAATAGGGCCATGTAGTGAGTTTTTGCACTGCAGAGCCTATCTTCCTGGTGCTAGTAGTCTCTCTTTCTCTTTTATGTATATATGACTCAATTTTTAAGTGTTCTTTATCATAACTAATGAGAGGCTCTATAAATGTTTCTAATACCAATCTCTTTTTATGGAGTAGTTTTGGAAGTCATAAAGTTGGGATACTATTATTTAAGTTAGTTAAGGTACTTTAAGATTGCACAAAGAACCCAATTTTATCACACTATTATCACTATTGTGTCATTTTAGCTCAGACAGGTTAATTTAAGAAAAGAAAGTAAGCAATAAGGCAGTAAGCTATAATCACATAGGAAAGTCTCTGCCAGCTGGCTGTAATACTCTGAAAATTAATGAAATCATCACCTCTTAAATTTTTCTTTATATTTTTGAGATAGGAATGGCTTCTTCCTAAATTTGGCTCCTGGTAAAAGTCACTTTTAAGACCAATAAAACTTAGCAAGACTTTTCATACATCTGAGGGTATATCTTTTCTACTCAATAAAATTGTAATCTGTGCGACTTTTATTTTGTGGCAAAAAAAAAAAAAAAGAAAAAAGAAAAAAAAGAATCAATTGGAGCTGTGTCTCAGAACTAAAGAAGAAACTTCAAAGAATGATCCTCAGATATTTGCTGAGAATAATTCATCCAAGAAAAGAGAATAGCCAGGGTCTTACTTCAGCTCTATATTCACATATTGCAAGTCAGGTATCTAAGTAAAATGGTAATAAATGTCACAGTAGTGTAGTGGGCTACATAGGTCATCAACTGGAGGACAACTTTTGGAGAATAAAATAGTTGTTATGACCATAAGTTCTGGAATATAACATCTTCTAAATTTGCATAAATTTACATAAATCTACATGAATGATAACAGCCATTGGGGGTGGGAGATATAAGTATCCTCTTCTATTATCTAAAATTCCATATACCTTAAAAGCTAGAGATATGTTTAGGAGACTTTACTTGCAGAGTTCTTTGAAGAATATTACCTCATAATTCATATTAAAAGCTTTATTAAGTAGAATTAATACAGAATGATGACCTGTTTTACTAATTTGAATTCAAGTAAATGGTTAGTCTTCACTTTAACTGGATTTGGAACCACCTAGGAGACATATGTCTGACTTGTGTAAGATTAGCCATTCTAGAGCAGTTCAACTGAGGGAAGAGTCACCATGAGTGTGTTTGTCATCATTCCATGGGTAGGGGTACTACACTGAATCAAAAAGAAAATATCATCCTTGCATGAGCATCCATCTTTTTCTCCCTCTTGACTATGGACCAGCTGCTTCAGCTTCTTGCCACCGTCTCTTTCCTACTATGATGAACTGTAGCCTCACATTGTGCCCCAGTGTGCCTTTACTACTCAAGTTGCTTTGTGTCGTGTTTTGCATAGCCAAAAAAAATGTAGCACAATCATTTCATAAAATCCTGAATGTTGAATCTCTGCATGTAGCTCACTCATGGTGCTTGTTTAGTGTATTAAGGCCACAAACCTGATCTTCAGCAAACACAAACTAAAGAAACAAAAGCTTAGGAATTGAAAAGTTTTCTAAACTTCTGCCTCCCTTTATTAGTTATATAGGGTATAGTCGAAATAATTGTGTTTACACAAGTAAACTCTGAAATCTCATGTAAACTCTGTTCCTAGGTTTGAGATCCATTGGCTTTGACAAATATGTACGTATTTAAGGTTATTAATGTATTTTCCAAATGATAGGACAAGCTATGGAAGTGTTCCCAGTCTGATTATGTGAAAAATCATCTGAGAATTATCCTAAAGGTTAAAATTCTAAATATATAAGCCAGCCAATAAAAAAAGAAAAAAATATCCTAAGATTTACTCTG